>JACEGR010001599.1:0-160478 GCA_014170235.1 Listronotus bonariensis | reverse complement strand
CGGTATTATCTAACTCTCCCTATTTCCATTAGCAAATGAGTGCTTTAGCTTCGTTACATTTCAAAAACGTTTATCTATTATTTCCCTTTAAAGATATTAAATATCTCCATATGTTTTCTTAATACCGGCGTAGAGAATTCAGGATTAATAAATTGTGGATAATAAATAAAATAATCCATATTTTTATCATCATCTTTAAGATACATATCGGTATTTGGTTAATCTAAATGTGCTCGCATATGTTTTAACAGTTTTCACTCATCAGTGTGTAACGTAATTAGATAGCTATCAATCATCGGTTAGTGATGGCAGCTGCGGCGATCCCATCGACGAAATGTTATTAGGACTCGATCAATTACCACCACTGGCGGTCGTCGTTTTAAAAATAAACATCCCAGTAACAACTTGTACTACTTGTAGAAACACTTTGCCGGTAGGTATAAATTAAAATTTCTTAAGGGGGAGATACCTGTAAAATGTCAAAAAAATGTTTTTTTTAATGTTAGTAAAGTCCTTTAAGAATACGTCACTTAAATTTTAGAACAAAATTTTCAGTATTTCTTTTATTACAGAGTCGGTAAGTCACTATATTCAATAAATTTGTATGTACCTACCTATTCAAAATTTAAACGCGTTTTTTAAAACTTTAATTTGAAATTGTCGGGCACGATAACTCAAAAACAGTAGTTTTTATGTAAACCTACAAAATTTAAAAAATACATTTAAAGATATGTTTTCTTAAAGCAAAAACGATGGAAATATTGAGTCAAAAAGTCATTTTATTTTTTTTCAAGCATTGTATTACTTGGATTTATTTTTTTAAACTTTTTTAGGTCACCGACAAATTATGACATTAATAAACACAAAACAAATTAGTTTTTGATTTTTAAGTCACTAGAACCGATGCTAAAGTGCCCACCGATTAAGAAGTCTTTCTCCGACCTTTCTGGAAAAATTTAGCGTACAGCCATTATTTTTAATAATTTAAATGAAGAAAACATATCTTACAATATTCTGATATTTAAGTAAACTATATACCAATTTTTAAAAATATATAATGACTCTTCCATTAAAAAAAAAATCATGAAAATCAATAAAAATTTAAGCATTTACAGGTGTCTAGGCCTTTAAGCGGGCGACTTAAAGACTTTCGTCTATTCGATTTGTAATCTATCTTTTAACATATTTTGTTAACTTAATAGGTTAAAAGTAATACCCCGGAACGGTTTATACATTTTTTAATTTCTTAAAAATTTATAAGTGATTAAAAATGTCAATTACTTGATTTTTAAATTACAATATATCAGCGAATAATTACCGAATTTCGATAAGAATTGGCCTGTGTGCTAAGCAATAGTAGAGAAAACAAAAATAAGAATTGAAGAAAAAAAAATTTGCAATTAGATGTACCAGGTGTCAAGTTATAAATTTACTCCTCCCTTAACTTTTTTTTATTTTTTATCGTACACAATAAATAATTATATCGGTTTGTTGGGTTAATTCTGTAGTTTTTAAATCAATCATTAGATTTCTAATATCTCTTCAAATGTGAGGGTAGGACAAGACAAGGATGATTTTTTTTAATGGAACGCTCTGCATATTGTATCACCTATAAAAATATTTTTAAAGAGCTTTAAAAAAATGCTAAATTTAATATGTATGTAATATGGTAATAATTGCTTAATAAATTTATTTATGGCCATATTTCCAAAACCATTAAAGAAAGTTTCATAAAACATGGTATTTTTATAACGCTCTTTAAATTATATTTATATTATATAATACAGGGTGTTTCATTTTAAAAAATTATACTTTTGTCGTACCCTGTATATCTTAAGAGAAAAAAATCTCATGAAAGATACATAAGATACATAATTTTCCTTACAAAATTTATCTATTTATTTATTTATCTGCTGTTTGTTCAGGTCCCCATTAAAAATTCCTATGTTGAATTCTTTCACCAAAGATCGATAGCATAATATCTTAGTTTTCATCGGCTAAAGTAATCGTGCTTGGCGACTTAAATGTTCATATTGACGATTGGCTGGGCTCTATAACAACTGACCCCTAATGCAGAGAAGCCGAAATCTTGGCAGTACCAACCTTATTATGGAACCTACCTTCCTACTTTCCTAGAGTCCCAAATCATAGTTCAAATCCCTAGATCTCTTTCTTACCACCAACCCCAAACTCTATTAAGAATCTGTCACAGCTTTCCTAGGTCGCTTTGATCATGATTTACTTACTATATCTTACCCTGCACATCCCGAGGTAAATGAAAGCATGCCACCACGCACCGTATGCACTACAACTTAGCCGACTGGGATGGCCTGGGGGACTTCTTTGCCACTTACCCCTGGTATTTCATCTGCTTTTCTTTTCGTGATCCTTCTGAAATTTGCAGTCAACTAACTAAATCAATTCAATTGGGCATTAAAACCTATATTGCACACACCATCAAGAACCCCAAACAATCCAATAAAAACCCTGGTTTTCCAAATCTTGTGTTAAAGCTAGAATTTTAAAAGTTTAGGCTCACAAGAAGTTTTTACAGGGTCCTAGTCCAGAAAACCGATACGCCAGCATTGAAGCTAGAAACTACTACAATCAAACAATTTCTGAAGCCAAAGACTCCTTCGACAATCGTATTAAAAACAAAGTTCTTCCTTGCGTAAATGGCAGCAAATCTTTCTGGTCCCTTGCGAAAAACAAAAGTAGGAATTATTTTACCAGTTCTTTTCTACCACTTACTTTGGTAAATTAAATTATTTCTACCGCCAAAGGAAAGGCAGAATTATTTGCCTAAGAATTTGTAGTCAATTCAACCCTTGGCCCTCCTGTAAATCATCCAATTTCAGCTATTACCCCAGTTCCTCATAAAATGCCCGATATTATTTTAAAGGTTAAACACATTTAGCATATCTTTTTTCTCTTAACACCAAGAAATTGTCAGGGCAGGGCGGCATACTAGCAGTCGTTTTAAAAAAATGTGCTTCAGAAGTTTCACCAATCTTAACTCGGCTCTTTCCAATTTCTTACAACACAGGTATCTTTTCGGAGAGCTTGAAAGCTGCATGTGTTTAACCTATTTTCAAGAAAGGATCTTAATCTCTTCCATCTAACTATAAACCAATTTCAATTATCTTAGTCCTTTGTAAAGTAATAGAAAAAATTATTAATTTAAAAATCCTTAAGTATTTAGAAAAACACAAAATTTTGCATCACAGGCAGTATGGATTTCACCACCAAAGATCTACAGTAGATCTTCTTTTCTTCGTATCATACTGCTGAAATAAGTCTCTTAAGTTTCTAGATGAGTCCCAGAACGTTGCTCTTGATATATCCAAAGCTTTTGACCAGGTCTGACATGCCGCACTTCTTAATCAAGTACTCTGCTATGAACTGCCATTCTTCAAGCTTTTACCAAGTAAATGCTGGAGTGCCTCAGGACTCAGTTCTAGCACCAACATTATTTCTTCTTTACATCAACGCCCTTCTCTCGTCCACAACTAATTCCATTCATAGTTTCGCCGACGATAGTACCCTTTACTTTGGTTTTTACGTTCCTAAACCCATCACTAAACCTGATTTGGAGAACAAACGCAGAGCGATGCAGATATCTCTTTCGCAGAATCCTAATTTAATATTGAATTGGGGCGCCAAAAATCTCGTCCATTTTACTGCATCCAAAACATAATCATGTTCCTTGTCGTGAAAAGAGTCATCAAATACTCATCCTTTACTTATGAGCGGCAAAGTTTTACAGAGCGAAGACACCTTCAATCTTGTGGGCGTCACATTTGAAAGTAACCTTAACTGGCACAAACACATTGTATCTATAGCCACGAAAGCTTAAAAAAGTTTGGATTTCTCTTTCGAGCCAAAAAGTATTTTCCCCTTGTAATTTATACACTTTATATGTATCCCAAATCCGACCTTCCTTTAAATATTCCTGTATTTCTGGTTAAGACACCCACGGTTCGTTTGTATTTAGGCGTTTATCCTTCGTGGATTGTCCAAACATAAAGAAAAAAAATGGTTTTAAACATTAAAAAAGTTAGGGAGATGTAAGTTTATTACGTTTCTAATGGAAAAAAATTGTTATTTTTCAGATTTGCATGGCCATATTGCGAAAGCTAATTGAGAAAGGTATATGAAATGTGTTAAAGATTTTTAAAAGATATTTGTAATGGTGAAATAAGTACCTTGTATATTTTAAGAAATAATAAAAATTACTAGGATTCGGAATCTACAGAGTTAACCCCACAAGCTGATATTTTTATTTATTTTGTTCGATAAAAAATAAAAAAGTTAAGGGGGTGTTAATTTATAACTTGTCACCCGGTACCTAACAGCGACAAATCCGGACGCGCTACTCCGAGCGCTGAGTCTTAAGCCGAGCTTTCGAACATACTTCTACCTTCTGCGGTCTTACTAAGATACCCCGCAGTTTAAACCAAACCGGGGCACCCTGTACAGTGACGGTCGAAATTTTGACACGTATATATTTTTTTATCTTTATGAAAGTATTTAATAGTATATTTCCTAACTAGTGCTGAAAGTGCCACTTTTCCGCACGCGACTGCAGTCAAGTAAGGAAAAGGCACTTTTGGCACGTGTAAGGAACGCCATTAAAAACATTAAAACCAAATTTCATTATTTTTCTTTTTATTTAAATACAATGCTACCTGATACCCTACCTATACTTAATAATAATATTGTTAAATAAAAATTCTTCAAGTACAAAAATTTGGTTCAAAATCACTCAGTGCGGAAAAGTAATGCAAAAAGTACTTTTTGCACTACTGCGGAAAAGTTACACTTTCAGAACTAAAATGCGTGCGGAAAAGTGAAATTTTCGCACGCAAGTCGGAAAAAATATTTTTGAAAATTACTTATTAATAACAGCCGTCAACATTCGGTCAAAGACATCGGTTTCGAAAACAATTATACAAATTTAATTTATAAATTAAAATTATGTAAACTTTCATGTAATTTAAAACAAATATTTTAAAAAGCTGTTAATAATTTAATTCTAAGTTAATGTGCAAACTTTGAACCAAAAATGTTAAAAACAACAAAGTTGTGGATTCGCGGAACATCAAAATTAAACAAAATGCACGTATTCTGCAGTTTTGGCGGTTTTTAGAAGTTTATAAAACCTATTGTTTTTGGGGTTTGGTGAACTCCCTAGATTGCTTAATTGTAAAATACATAGGTAAATTGGTCTAATTTTAAGTTTAATTTTAAACAATTAATTTGCTAATTTAAAAAACTAATATTATTTAAGTAAATAAAATTATAAAAAAAATTAAAACTATTTATTTATGTATAACTAAATAAATTGTTTATTGACTAAATATTTTTTTAAATCTTACAGAATGTACCAAATAACTTATTTTTTTAGCTTTGGATTTTAAATTTTTCCCGGGTAATTAATTAGGTAATTTTTAATTAAAGAAAACTAAATTTAATAATCTATTAGTCCGCCATATAGAACTAAAAAATTGCATTATAGAGAGTAACCCAAATTTGTTTATTAATTAATGGCCATGACCATAATTTTTTTAAGCAGCCCCATGGCAATACCTTAGTTTAAATACCCACTCTATTTAATAAAAAAAAAATTATCCGGTTTTCAATTGTGTCTTGGACTAGGGGCTATATTAATATTTTGCGATTAGAATATGGTATGCCATTACAAAAAGGACTAATAAATAATATTATGTACTTTTTAACATCCTAAAAAACGATTTTAGAAATTTTATACCAATTGTATTTTCAATATAAGTACGTTTAATTAATTCTTTACCAAGGTTTAAATATTAAAATAAAACATAACAACAAACGTTTATTTTGGTATTTTTAGACTCAAAGAATAAAATAAAGATAAAAAAACAATCCCAAATAAAAAGTTTATATTAAATTTTGACCCTCTAAGAATGTGAATGAAAAAAAAATGTGTTGATTTTACGAAAAATTATAAAAAGAAGTATCACAATAATTGTTTTCAAAATTTTAGAAATATATTTATTTGGGCACTTAGATTCCATACACAATAGTTTTATAAAAAGAAAAATCATCTTTTAAGCAAATTATTATGTCTCCCGAGTCGCAACAAAAAAGCCCTTTAACTGTTGCACTAATTGCGACTTTTAAAAAGTGTCTAATAAACCAATGACTAGCTTGTATTTAAAAGGTTTTGACTTTTAAACTGTTAGTATATACTATGTACTTTTTGGGGTATTAGTTATAAAAAAACGCAAAATACAGCGAACCCACTTCTATCTAAAACATTTTTTTATTTTATAGCTGCAAACAGCTGATTACACCTTTGTGCTAAATTCTTTATTCTTTCTATACAATTTTTCTATTATTAAACTAAGGCCCATTAGGGCTAAACCTAGCTTTAAAAATCATATATATTTTTTTAAGGTATATAAACAAAAAACTTAATGTACGACAAGAGACTGTTTATATTTCATGTTTACTAACAACTAAATGCATTTTTAAAAACAAAAAAAATCACATCTATAGACACTTTAAAAGGTTTAATGCAAAAAGAAGACGGTACGATTAGTTGTCTTATCCGGAATGTTTAAATATTTATTTCCTAATCTCTCCCAGCTAGAGTTGTGTGGCAAAAATTGCCTAGAAATTTTTAAAGGTGTTAAAAGTGTATGATAAACTACTGCTTATTATTTAAGTATCATAAGGTAGAAGATTTATTTCCCGTTTTTCTCCCTATTTATGTCAAGATTGTGTATATGTATATAATAATATTGACATGTATTATCCCACTCATCTCTTCTATAAGGTAGTTAATCCATATGTGTGTAAATGACTTGCCTTGTTGGTTAACCAAGGGTGCATATTAATGTATGGATATTTGGATATGTATAACATATGCATTTAATAGCAAAAAGCCATACAAGCTGTTCTTTAAAAGACTTGCGCCCTGGTGAAAGAAAACATTTGTCGCCCCTATAGCAGAATGTTTTTTGGTAGGTTCACCATATAAGGAGCCTAGTTTTCAAGTGTTAAATCTCCATTTATACTTTTTAATACAAGAATAAGGTAAATATCTCAATAGTTATATTTTTTAGAGCTAAATTTAAATACAGTGTCCCTCATTAGTGCCTCGGGCTTCTAGAGCGCCTTAAATACCTTTAATATCTAAAAAACATAATTTTTGGTATAGGAATCGATAAAGAAACTTATCTTATTTTTATTTTTAAAATCTACAAATGGCTTTATATTTTTTGAATATTGTGAGGATATTTTAAAGCACCCTGTATGTTGAAATTAGCTTAAACTTATAGAAGGGCATCTTTAGGCCCTTTACTTTTTGGATACGGTAACGTTTTCATGGAAGAGAAATTTTTTAATGTATCGATATTTTTTCATATTTAAAAAAATAATAATTTTCTTAAAAACTCTTAATGTGATAATACTAATATTGTACACATGTATAGACAAACATAAAAGAGTCCCAAATTGTGGTAGAGCAAATTTGAGCACCCTGTATATAATAAAAATATTTCCTAAAAATTAACTTTTACCTCTTATTCACAAAAACTTCTATGGTTTAAGCAGTATAGAAGCCCGACGCACTAATGAAGCACCCTGTATATCCCATTTTACGCCATCGCTACATCCAAAACACAGTCTTTAAACTTATAATAGAGTAAATTACATTCAATGTTTATGTTCTTTGTTCATTTTATATAAAATATACCAATCTAATTAGAGTGTGTAGTCTTTAAAACTAGCTGGCTTATAGGACAAATTCTATGATTTGTTTACTGGAAATTAATACGTATACTGTTTTTACTTTTAATATAATATTTATTATAGCTTTAAACAAAAAAGACAAGAACATATATTAACCAAATAACAAAGAAAACTTGTAAATGATAATGTGAATTTAATTTAAAAAGGTTTAGGTATTAGATACCTAAATAAATAAAACAGTATTTTTACTAAAATTTAACTTATCTGGCCTTTATTTTTGCAACATTTTCAGCCAAATATCTTATGCTGCGTCCAGACTTGCAACAATTTGCCGCGCCGAATAACGCGCCACATAGCCCCACATAGTGCGGACGTGGATGTGGACGGAATTCACGTCGTCTTAAGGGCTTGGCGTATGATTCCGTGGAGATTTAGAGCTTGTCGGATTTTTGCATCAAAGGAGCGCCTAAATAGGTTGGTTTGTTTGGACGAATGTTTGACGAATTGTTGCAAGTATAGACGTGACTTTATTTCTAGTCCATCACATAGATTTTCAAAAGAAGTTTCAAAAGTTAGCGTCAGTCTTTTTTAATTCATTGTTGTTCGTAAATAGTTATTTATGAGTTTTAGTTTCCAAATTTTTGATTTAAAAATAAAATAGGTTTTTAAGGAAAAGCAACAATTTTGGGATTTTTTCTAAAAATGGGAAATATGGTTTTAAATAATTTTATTTTTAACATTTCAGTCACAGCAGCATTGCGCCCTGGCGTCTTGTATCACTTGCACCACCTTGAAGGCACGGCCCTGCATACAGGGTGTCCAAAAAGTCAACGATAATATTAAAGAGTTGATAATACTAAAAGAGCTGATATGCATTCTGAAAAACCTAAAATGGCCATTTTATTGATCAAGGACCATCATTAAACTAAGAGTTCTCTTTGAAAATCTACACTGTTCTTACGGATGGACTTAGCTATACCTCTACCCTTTTTATCTTTTTAATTAAAAAAAAACTAAAAAAAATGCTTTATGTAAAAAAGGAGAAGAGTTAATAAGAACTGCAATACAATATACAGGATTACAATAAATAACACGATTTCTTGGACTGACTTCTATACATTAAATTTTAGTTTGTCCTTCTCCAGATTTTTTTTTACCGTGATTATAAACCACAAGAGGACAATGGTATTTTACTACCCTGTATCATTAAAATTAAAATATTTAATATAGGTATAGAATAATTTGAACTTTTTTATACGCTTTTAAAGATTAGCGTCTTCTTCTAAATCACTCTGAAAAATAATAACAACCATGTCTTTCAATCAGGTGTTAATTAACATATACACTATTCTACAATAATTACTTGCTAATATAGTGTTTGATGAAAGGTATTTTTAGCAGGATAATTATATAATTATTAATTTTAATGGCTTGGCAAACACGAACCACACACCTTTAAATATGGTTGTCAAACAGTTCATCAATCTTTTCCATTAAACATGTGAAGCCATTTTTATATTTTACAAAAACATCAAACAAAACCGCAAGCGATAAAATTTATTTCATTAGGTTAGGAGGTCAAAAGCCATGGTTACAACAAAAGAAATATAATATTGGTTTTACTAATAATATAATAACAATAAATTAAGAAACCTTCGAATTTATTAGACAAACCCTAACTTGCAGAGTATTTGACATATCAAAATGAGACTTGGTGTGGGTAAATGATCTAACGAGAGGAGAGTATACGCAAATTTTTGCTTTTACTTACTTCCAGTTTGACAGAAAACGACTTTAATTTTAAATTTTTAAATAGAAACACCTGGTATATTTTGACATTTTTGGATTCCTGGGAAAAGTCAGAGTCTGACCTTTAAAAAAAAGCCTAATTTTTAGAGCCATTTTTAATATTGCAAAGTTTTGATGACTAATATGAAAGATAGGAATAAAACAATTTGGTAAAATAAAAACTTTTTTAGTCAAGCACTTTTCGAATAAAGGATTTTTGACGAATCTAACGATACTAATTTATTTGTGGTCGGATTAAAAATAAAGTCACAAATATAAAGAATCATACCCACAAGGATGAAATACTAGAAATGGCTTTTAAAAAATCAAGTAGGCGTAAAAACTTTCTAAAATGTCAAATTACCTATTTAAAAATGTTAAAATTTATGAAATTGACGGTGTTTTATTGAAAAATTAAAAGTGGAATTATTTCCGATTAAACCGAAGGTAACCAAAAAGTGAAAAATATGCGAAAACCCTCCGTTTGCCATACCATTTACTTATACCAAGTCTTATTTTTATATGTCCTATACTCTAAAAATTATGGCCTGTCTAACAGATTCGTTGACTCCGGTATATATTACCAGCTATTTACCAAATAATAATTTAGCTAAAAAGATTAAAATGTAAAACAAAAGGAATAAAAAATAATATAGGCGAGCAGTGGTGTAGGGCTAACGTGCCAGCCTCTCACCGCAGCGATCTGGGTTCGAACGTCGTCGGACATCAAATTTTTAATTGCTCGTCACCTCACAGTTGGCAATGGCAAACCACTGTGTAGTATTCTGCCATTCTTAGGTAGCAGTTATTTAATAAATAATAACGTCCGTGGTGGCACCGCACTACCGCGAAAAGGTGCTGTGAAATGTAATGCATGTTTCAGTGTTTGAATAACGTTAACGGAACACGACAATAATGGGTTAAACATTCAGTAACCCGGCACTTATGGAACACTGGTATTTAAGCATGAGCCTCCGTGAGGATGTCCTAAAGAAAAAAATTATATTGGCTCACTTTATCACCCTTTTTTTACGATCTCACCTCTCCACACACCCTGTATATTATGAATATTGATTACTTTACCGGTTAGAAATAATTAAATCAATAAACCATTACAGTTCGTTTCATCGCGATCACCATTTAATAACGATAATTAACTGCTGACTGAAAGACAGGTTTATAAGCTCGCCGCCCTGCCGATGAAAGCACTGTAAAATACATATTCTGTTTTCAAAGCGGAGAAAAACTTCCGATAACATTTTGTATTGAAAACTTGTTAATACTGATTATATTTTGACGACAATTATTTAGCTAAATAAAATAAAGAAAAATCCCTTTATTTTGGTAATTTTTTCCTATGTATACACATACTATACGTTTAGAGTAAGAGTCTGACTGGAAATATATAGACCAAATAAAAAAAAACAACTTAAAAGCATACTTCGGGCCGAGTCAATAGTATTGGAAAATTTATTCCCACAGAGTCCAAATCATAAAATAAGAAAAAGAACATACAGGAAATGAAAACGAGCAGAAAGCTCCATTACTATTTGTTATTTTCTTGCACACAAGGTAGCATTCGTCAGAACACTGTAAAATCCTTTTATTAACTTGGGTTGTAACTATCTATCCATCTATCTATCCATCTATCTATCCATCTATGAATGTAACGGAATCTTTGAGCCTAATTTTAACCAACTTCCAGCTATTCGATTTCTTTGAAACTTTGCACACGTATTAAGGACCCATGACAATGCAATAATCTGCAAACAGTATCCCGTTATCCTGGTTTGGATCGCCAGGAAAAAAAAATCCATTATATTATTATAACCACTGCTTGATACCACCAAGTGTCATCTGTCACCTGTACGTCCCAGTGGTACCAACCACCGGCCATTTCAAGAGTTCGATCTGAATCGATTTTACTCAAATTTTATATTAGGTTATTTTCAGAAAGTCCATCTGAAAAACTTTGCTACTCTTGACAAAATGGCGAAAAAATTTTTTAGTGGGTTGCCATCTGTTGGCAACATTCCAAACTTTTATACATACATAAATGCATATCGAACTAAAAAATGAAAAATAAATAATAGTTTAAAAAAACTAAAAAACACGCTTTTATATGCAACCGAACTAAAAATTAGAAAATAATTTTTCATTAAAAAAATATTGTCACTTCATAGTAAAAAGCGTGAGGTGCATTTTACTATTTTTTCATAACTTTTCCATCATAGATATTGGCAAATATAATAATTATAACATTTAATATATTAAGCACCCCACGCTTTTTACTATGAAGTGACAATATTTTTTTTAATGAAAAATTATTTTCTAATTTTTAGTTCGGTTGCATATAAAAGCGTGTTTTTTAGTTTTTTAAACTTGGGCGCCGGCAGGATGATATTCATGGGAGTGCAAAAAAATTTAAATTTCGACAAGCAAGAAAAAAAAGGAGTGCATTCACACATTTTGTTTATGCTACTAAGTCCAGGGCCCTCTCAACTACAAGGAGGCCCCCTGAGCTTCAGTGCCCCCGGAACTGCCCCATCCAGCCCTACAGTGGCTACGCCACTGCTTTTTAAAAACATATTCTTATATAAAAGCGCATCTTATTTATTTATTTTTACAAACTAAAGTATAATTTAATATACCTTTTATTGTTTTTAACCTATTTTAATTTATAAAAAATAATAATAAAAATTAATACTTTAGGAATAATAGGATAGAATATTCATATGTATAATACATATATTTTAAAAATTATGATGATACCCAGTCTAGTTTTGATGCCTAACTATTGGACTGGAAAATTGTTTTAAAAAAATCTATAGTTATTGTTCAAGAAAGGAGTTTAAAGCTAACTTTTGATCTTGGTTGGTTCTATGTAGTTGGTTCTGGCTTGCACTTATAATTTTTTTTAGACTATTTGTCTTTAGATGTGATTAGTTTGTATTAAGTACATTTTTGTTGCAAAAATTCTAGATTTCTACTAGGTTGTTGCTCCAGCAATTGTCTAGGACCAGGGACCATTTGGACTACCGTGCAAAAGGAAGTTCCAAATGGCCCCCTGGGTAAAAAAAAAAACATTTGCGTATTTAGGACCTAAAATTAAATTTTAATAATGAAATAAACATAGTCAGCGTTCAAAAAGACTCCGAAACACCATAACTCCCAAAGCTCTATTTGCTAAATAAATTTGTATTTTTTTTTCAGATAAATGGTACCTATGTTACAACATATCAAAGGCTCATGATAAAGCCTTGCATATTAACTCTGTCACTTATTTTTTTTTTTAATAATTTGTCCTAAAAATATTGAAAATTTGACATTGGCTGTTTTTACAAAAGAAAAACCTAAATTATACTTGAGTAACAAAAATGTTTTTGTCGTAAAAGTCGACATTATTTTCGTCCAAAATATTTCAATAACAATTAAAAAGTTCCTATTTGTTCCAGCAAAAAAATTCTACATAACCACTATTCTGATATATCACGTTCACATTACGAAAAAACTATTTTTAAAATTTTTAAAATTGTTACTTGCATATTTATAACCATATTAATGCTTTGTACAAAAAGATATATATTACAAACTATTGAATTTAAACATATTTCTGATATTTTTCTTACAATTAGACTTCCGTTAACACCTGTATCAAAGCCCATATATATTTTCCAACCTATCCGGCTTCCAAATTTTTCTTACATACCGAGTGAAACCAAAATTCCTATCCAGCAATTTATTTCCTTTAGTGCAGCCGTATCATTTTTAAATTAAGGGACATTATATTATTTATTGTTTATATCACCGGATACCCATTTTATATATAATAGCATGTGTGTATTACTTCCAATTTAACCGTAAGTATTAGATTAGATTAGGAGGTGGATTGCATATCCTCTAACACTGCAACCTGCTCAGGTTTATTGTGTGTCCTCCGTCCATAGGTTAGAGCACGCTATCCAAGCCGGTCTGTTTAATCAGACTCCACAAGCTTGAAACTGGCCCCTTGGTATATCTTGCCGCTTTAGGTTTTCTTCACCCAGCCTTGCAAACCGCAGACGACAAAGGGCTTCGCAGTAGCACCATACGTGTTCTGCGGTTTCTTCCTCCTCCTGGCAGAACCTACATAGGTTTTCTTCTGCCAGGCCCATAGTTTCCATGTGTTTATTCAGTCTGCAATGACCTGTCAGTTGACCCACTATTATTCTTACTGCCTTCCGGTTATAATTCAGAAGGTCTTTTGTAAATTCTGGCGAGTAAGCCTTGATGAACACTTTCGCCTGACGCTGTCCTGGTGTTCTCCTCCACCAGTCTTGTGATTCCCTCATAATCCATGATCTAATGGATGACCTTACCTGGCATGATGGAATACCACAGTAGGGCTCAGGACCTACCATTGTCCTACCAGCCCCTCCTTTGCCAATTTATCGGCTTCTTCATTGCCTTCGTGGCCTTCGTGTCCTGGTACCCAGGCAATGGTTAGCTTGTTGGACGCACCCACCTCTTCCAGGGCAATTACCAGTCCCGCACCAGCTTGGAGCTGATTTTGCATGAACTGAGTGCCCTGATGGCTGTCTTGGCTGTCCAAATGATATTTCTTATGCGTTTATCTCAGAGCTCCTTCTGATGATTTCCTAGCACATTGTTCTATGGCTACAATTTCGGCCTGCGAACACATTGGGGTGTCGAGACCCAGGTTTATTTCGTCCTTGGTTTGTCCCCATATATACCTGCTCCAACTCCTTGGTCTGTTTTGGAGCCGTCTGTATACCAGATTAGGTCGGCTTTAATGGGAGGCCCTGCCACCCAGTCCTTTCTGTCTGGTGATTAAAGTTTGAAAACCTTTGTTTAGCCAGTAGCTTGGTACCATTTTGTCTGAAGGCATCTCACACACTGAGTTGACTTCTTGGTCCTCCCCTTGAATCTCCATTGTATGGCCCTTACCTGTCTTATGATAGGACTCTGGCCTTGTTTGAGACGAGTAGTGTACCGCTTTCAGCTGCCCCCAGCATGGCGAGTGTGGTGGCGGTGGGTTAACCATGCGCTTCCAGTGCTGCAGTAGGGGTCGATTTCATGGCCCCCGGCAATGCATGAACAAGCGAGGTCTCTGTATACTTTTGTAGTTGCCATATTGCCGTCTTTTGGCGTCTTTTGCACCCCAGGCAATTTGACCCGTCAGAGTTATCATAGAGTGCTGACACGACCATTTTGTAGTAACCATAGGTTCATCTTCGGACTGAGTCCCCAATTCTTTCCGCAAAGTCTTCGGCATCTGCAGAGGTAATTCTTGCCTTCTGAGTGATCTTCTTCTTGTCTAAGTGAACCTGTGTTGCCTTCCCAGGTCAAAGGTGACTCTAGATATTTAACCTCTTTAGTGAGGGTGGGACTCACTCGCACCCGTACCAAAAAATATTATGATGCTCTGAAAACGGACACGAATCATTACAGTAGTGAACTAAAGCAAACAAAAGTTAGTGTTTAATTAATTCCTTACCATTAGCAGGTGCTATTTATTGATTGTTATTGTGAACTGAGATGCGTGCTGATAAATTCTCTGACCACAGTAAATTTAATTGAGAAACCATTAATTTTACGCTTTAACGGAATTAGAAGTTAATAGAGTTAATTACCTGCTTTTCAAAAAGCAGGCTTACTCATTTAATTAAAATTCAAAGTAAAATTAACTCTGTTTTTTTAATAGCTAATTAAATGGGTAAAATAAATTAAAAATAGTTTTAATTTTAAAATATATACGTTTAAAGTAGTTAATGATAATTATTTGCTAGAATATTAAAAAAAAAAATGTTTATTAGATTTAATAATTATAAATATCAGGATGACTTTCAGGGGGGCAATAATTTATAAGAGCAAAAACGGCTTCTATAAAACTTCGAAGAAGAAGAAAACGTCTTTGCGTCGAAAAAACGTACTTTTCAAAAATACATGCCTATTATTCAAATGTTTTAGCGTATTTGAATTAAAAGCCGGGGTGCAAAATTGGTAAAAAAGCCAGGCAAGAAAGGTCTTTTCATACGTAGTAGAAAGCTGAATTCAAATAACGCTGGTATTTCCTTTAAAAGACCAGGGGTAGGGAGGTATACCAATCCCGCACAATTTATAATATATTTATAATCGTGCGTACTCAGGCGTGATCATGAACTATCCATCAACAGCAGCATTTCCCATTATGCATTGCAAGATAGGCATACTTTCTTTATTTATTTATTTTTGCTCACCCAGAAAACGCCCGTACGGCACCTTCAATCGCCATACCGGAAAACCATGTACCCTTTCGCACATCCGCACTGTCTTCGAGATCGAACAAAGAAATACTGAAATACCTTCTTGTAGGTTATCTTAATTTTATTTTATTTTAATTAAAATTATTTCTTAAAAATTAATATTATTTATAAATGTAGATAATTCAGAAATATGTATGAAATTTGTAATGCATTATAATTAAGAACACTTTTAAAACCCACAGAGAGTCCCTTCTGACGAGATCTACTGCGAATATTTACTGCCATACGGTGTGTCTACACGTAAGTTTGCGTCATATGGGGAAACAATGGGAAAAAAATTATTCAGTTATAAAAAGTTCTGCATGGTCCAAAAACTAAAAAGCCACCGTTAAATATCAAATTGTGTCAGTCATCTACGAGGGTTTGACCAAAAATGCTTACGAGTAAAGTACCTGTATTTTTGCTAATATTAAAAACTGTTATCAGGAAAAGATGTTTAGAATTAAAAAAGTTACTTTTAAAAAATGCGAATTGTGTTTATTTCAAAAAGAGTGCTTCTGTGATAGTAATGAAAATTTAGGTTTTACATTAGTACATTACATTTTATGATTATAAAGGTAATGGGACCTGTAGTTTTTTAAACATTGTGCCAAAAATCGTGAGGGTTACAGTCACGAAACCCTCCCAGTCCGATATCCAAATCATGTTCATTTTGGGTATGGTTTCGTGACTGTAACTTACCATTTTGTCACAATGTTTTAAAAAATTATCCTAGAACATCACGGTAAACTTGTCCGACAAAAAAGTGACGCGTTTCCCAGTCCGACAGCCGAAACTTTTGACATTGACAGGTTGGCTTAAGCTTACAGCTTCCATATATGGCGGTATAAATATTCGCCAGTAGACTCGAAAAAGGTTTTTAAAATTGTTCTTATCACATGAAGTCTATTACATTATTGACCCAAGAGACTCGCCAGTGTCTAGAAGTGGCTTAAAAAAAGGGGTTTGTCAATATGTTAACGCATTAAACACGATAAATATTCGTAACGAGAAAGCAAATAAAAAATATATTTTTATTTTTTTTGTTTTTAAAAAAAATATTTTTGCATTATTGTTTGACTTTAAATTTTAACATAAAATTTAATTTTTATTTTATTTACTTCTTCAATTTAGAATAAATGATCTCGGCTTTCCCATAATGCCGTTTTAAAATTCAATATTTTTTGGATCATTTGTCCTTTTTGTAACACCTATTCTGAGATTCACTGTATGCATGGTGATTTTTTTTTTTTGCGGTGTAGGGCTAATGGGTCCAAAATACGTTGTTTCAAAAATAACGGGTTTAAGACCTATTAAATTGGAGTATCTGTGGGTGGTGTACAACTTGGTAAACAAATTTTATTTATTTTTCTGGAACCAAGCAATAAATAAAAAAAAAACATTTAAAAACAAGAAAATGTATTTTTGTGTGCTGAACGAAGCAATGTAAATATTTTTCACAGCTACCTCAACATCGTCCTTCTATAGAATTACATTGGAAATACGCTCTTAAATTGTTTTAACCTTTAATTAAAAAAGTAAAGATATGACCTATTATTTTATACAGAGTGTTTTCTAATTGCGGTAAGAAAATTTAAAGGGTGTCTTTTGAGCCAATTTTATGAAAAAAGGTCATATAAATATAGATCCGGAAATGCTTTGTTTTTTTATCTTTGGACAAACCACGAAGGCTAAAAGCCTAAAGACTAACGTATCGTGGGTGTCTTAATCGAGGTAAGAGGGAGTTGTTTCTAAGATACAGAGTGTTAACTTTTAAAAATAAAATCGGGTTTTTAATAATATCCTTATCCAAATTTAATAAAATTTGGCTTTAGTATTTTCTAAAATTCTAAAATATGTAGGTAGTTTATTTAGCCCTTAACTAATTTTAATTAGTAAGAGCAGTGGCGGCGTGGAACGCATATTAGCCAATATTATTGACAAAAAAATCGTCACTATTTTTTCTGCAACTTTTATATTTTTTCCGGATGAAACACCAAAAAATTCAACTATTTTGTGTCTTCACATTAACTTCATATTTTTACGTAGCCTGCTTAGTTTTCCAGAAAAAAAAATAAAATCCGCTCATCTGCATAATCCTCGACCATACAAGGGCATTCTTTTCTTTTAAAACTTAAGTGTTATAACTTCTTATTAGCATTTAGGTAACAACAAAAACAAATACTTAATTAAACAAAATTTATATCTCGTCTAACAACTTTTACTAAAAAAGTGTTTAAGAAATTTTAGGTTTTTAAAAAGTGTTACACCCTTTATCTTGAAAACAAAAAACTTGAGGACCTATGTTTATATAAACTTTTTTTATGAAATTGGTTCAGGAATACGCCCTTAAATTGTCTGCGGTAAGAAACAGGGACACACCCTGTATAAAAACATTATTTTTAATTTAATAAATAGAAGCTTTAATTTGACTGCAATTTCAAGCAAATTTGTTATTTATTTAGTAGTTAATCATCTTTATTAAATGTTGATCGCAATAAAATACAATTATAATGATATATCGATTTAATTTACCTAAGTCAGGAAATTAATCAACACACATCTCATTACCCATAAACAAACAATATAGGCCGCTATTAATGACATGATCTAATTTATCTTCAAATTAATTATTGTCTATTTACAACGTTAAAACAAATAAATATTTATGTCTTTGCAATAATCGCCCAAAGTAAGTTATGTCTGTTTATTTCATGGTGAACTTACTGTAGCGCATTTCTTAAAACAAGAATTTATTATCACTGAAATAAATTTCTTTAAAATTTGTTGTGCTTCATTTATGTATACAGGGTGTCCAGTAACTCTGCCGATTCAAACTTTAAGGAGCAATTCTCCATCGGAAAAACAAACCTTATGAACATATGTCCTAAACGTACTACTTCGGTAACTATGGAGTCTAATGTTTTTATATATATATATAAAGCGTGACTACTTAGGTTAACTCCATATGGAAAACTTTTTTTTTTAATTATTTTTACGAAAAAAGTTATTCTTTATTAAAAGATCTTCATGGTCTAAATCCCAAAATGCAATCATCAGATGTTAATTTTTGCAGTAGTATACGAAGTAAGTATGTTAAAATATATGAATTTTAGTCAAGAGAGAAGTACCTCTATTTTTCATAGTATCGAAAATTTGTATTAGGAAAAGTTGTTTAGGATTAAAAATAACATTTAAATGTGCATTCTTGTTCATTTTCAAGAAAAAAATTCTTGCAATAACGGGCGTTTTGGTGACTTTTCGCTGTTTTGACAATTCTTAAGCTTAGATTAGATTTTGAAATAAATATGCACCAGTGTATAAACTAAAATTTTTACCGTTATCTAATAAACAAGAAAAAAAATTCTGAATATTAACAAGTTTGCATATTTGAATGTTAATTTTAATCCCAAACATCTTTTCTTTATAAAAAATTTCGATTTTCTGAAAAATTAAGATCATTTCCTTTTAAGCAAAATTGATATATTTTGACATACCTCGTATACCACTGCGGAAAATGTATATCTGATTATTGCATTGTGGGTTTTAGGCTATGTAGAACTTTTTATAAATAATACATTTTTTCGTAAAATAATATTAAAAAAGTTTTTCATATGGTGCAAACTTTAGTAGACACTCTGTATATAATGACTCTTATACCTGCTTAGATATTTCTGAGAAATTTAGATGACGTTTTTTAGCAGCAAAGGGCATTTTTTAACGTATAGGAAAAAAAATCATTGGTGTCGACTGTACGATATTTACGAAAAATTGCATTTGAAAAAGGGACGGCACTGAATTTTCCTAACAAAAACTTTTTTTCTGGTTAAGTTTTAAACTAATATAAATTGTTGACGTTTTTAATTTGATGAATGGTTTTAGCGTTAATAAATGCAAACCAATTTTTGGCAAGATCATTTCGTACCGCCAAAGAAAATTGTAGTTTCACTATAGACTCCCAGAACAAAGCTATATTTTTGGCTTCAGTTTGGACGCTGGCTTGCCTAAATTTATGAAGCGGCAAATTATACGTACTGTTTAGGTGTGTATTCGATGGAAACCCGCTTTATAAATTCCACGAAGCGAGCGTCCAAGCTGATGACCAAAAATTTAGCATTGTTCTGGGTGTCTATAGTGAAACTACACAATTGTCTTTGGTAACGCTAATATTTAATTCTACAGTAAATATTATTATTTATTTCTTATTTACCCTTAAACGACAACATGAAATTGTTCATACCTAAATGACAACATGGGACGTATATTATGACCCCATGAAGCATTATTGGTATTTTAAAGTGCGAACAGGAAAAATCAGTCTAATTTCTTTTTGTTGGTTGTTTTGTAATTTAACTAATGATTTTTATAGAAAACAAAAATATATTTTTGCATATCTTCCTATAATTATTCTTCAAAGCGTTGCTTGGGTGCAGTAACGCATTATGTCTTCCAATTTTGTTTTATCGGTCTGTTTTGTATCTTCAAGCTTTTGAAAAATGTATCTTACTTCTACGTACTTTTTTGTTTCTATAAGTAGCAATTTTATGCAGCATGTTGTTGTCAAACAAAAAATTTTAAGCTTTCTACTCAGTTTTTGTCCGTTTAGGTTCCGGAAAATGCAAAAATATTTTTTTCCTTACGGTGTATATTAAAAAAAAGGTTTAGAGTACGACCTGTAACCAATAATTCCATAAATTACTTTGTTGTAAATGTGCAAAAGGTACTTTATCGTCATGATTTATTTTCAGGTGGTTTAAACATTATTTCGGCATTGTTGTTGCTTTATTATATTAAATACTAGCCGACCCGCGCCGACTTCGTTGGGCGTTAATTATAATTTTATCGAATTTTTGTTTAATCATAATTAGATATAGCCTATAACATTTCTGAATAGTGTAGCTTTCTGCTTGTAAAATAATTTTTATGATCGGTTCAGTATTTCCGAAGATTAGCCCCTACAAACAAAGTTACAAACTTTACTTACCTCTTTATAATATTAGTATAGATTGTAGAATTAAAATAGCAATTTGGCTATATGCCGAAAAATGGTTTGTATTTATTTGCGCAAAAATTATACATCAAATTTGTGAGAAAAAATATATTAAATGTGATATTTTTTAAAGTACTTTAGAAAACCTTTTTAATAGTTGCATAATATACAGGATGTTTTATTAAAAAATGTTCACCTCATCATTTTCTTGACTCTTTAATATTTATTTCTTTCTTTTTGTTTTGGTCAAAAGATAATAGATAAAAATATATAAAACTTTTAACCAAGACACTTTTATTTTGTTCATTTTTGTTATCGTTTTAAGTAGGTGGCAAAATGTAAATAGAAACCCATTACATAGTGGGTGATTAAAAAAAAAAAAAAATTCACCTTGTTACTCGAAAACACAATTGCCACTTGTTTTTATAACTTTTATCCTAAAACGCATAAAATGCTAATTTTCCAATTTTAACATTTTTGTATTTCACTAATAAGAGTCTAGTAATGGCACACACTTAATTTGGATACATCTGTATACAATTTTATATTTGCCAAAGTCAATTTAATTATGTAAAATAACCCTTAAAAAACACATTCTAAAAGTAAACTAAAAGTCTATTTTTAATTTTGTGTGCAAAACTTTTAACGCTTAAACTTTGTAATTAATTTGTTTTTCTTTATACAAAGCAGGTGTTACACTTCACATCATGTCTATGGCTGCCGTGTAACATTAGCCCTAATTGGTACGTCTTACTTTTTCTTCGATGTTTACATAGTTAAATTAGTCGACTGTCACCATGTGATGGAAAACGTAAACATCAAATTATGATGGAAAGAAAATTACAAAAATATATGTACATTATTCTTACTTAAGTAACGGGACGGTAAATTGAATTTTTAGTGTTTGTGTTATATTTTTAAAGTAAAGTTTTAAGCAAATGAATAAGGCACTGGGTTTTTAACAATTATTTATTTTGCATGCCTTAAGCGTTTAGTTTTTTGTTTACTGTTTATTATTCTAGTTTAGTTAATAGCACCTTTTGGAAAAACAAATTGAAGTAGTATAGCAGAATGGGGACAGGCAAATAAAACAACTATTTTATTTATTCTAGCGTTTCGTGGCTGGGTTGCCATTTTACCAAGGGCCTATAAATAAAAAAAGACACATTACAAAACTATTTTATCCAATGGACCCAATAATTAACAACACTAAAAACACTTTTAAAAAATATTGTCAAGCAGAAAAGGCGGAGAAATAACTTATCAGGACGTCATCGTCAGCATTAAAGTCAGCAAATTAGATATAACGTAAATAACATAAAACTCTTAAAAAATATTTGTCTGAAATTTAAATTATGAAAAATAAAAAATTAAAATTAGAAAAAATGTATAAAAATTATTTAGAAAAGAAAAAAAAAATAAAAAGTTATTTATATATACCGGAATCGAACCCAGTACTTGTCGCTTATGGGTCAACGCTCGTTACACTTGAGCCATGGAGGAGAACTTGAATATACTTTCAAATTTTAATATATTTAAAAAAATTAGCCGTGTTTATGAATCCTTTATCTTGTTTTTTTTTTTCATCTTTCTGAGAATTTTAAAGTTTGTTCCACCCTCTAATACATGCTTACTTTAATTGGTAATACTTTAGTTTTTGTTCTATGAAACGATTAGTTCTTTTTTGCCGCTAAAATAAGGGGTATTTCTGGCTTTTCTTTTCCATAAAGATGTACATACATATTTTTAACTTATGAAGAGCTTCACAACAAATCTTCGTAGGTGTCAACGTGTCCCCATTTTCATTTTTGGTTGTTGATCAATAATAAAAATATTAATAAAAAAATTAAACAAATAATTATTAAAGTTAGGGTAACTGTTATTAGGGCGACTTTCAATAGTTTTTATAAGCAAAACTGCCGAACGGCGGCTTTTATCGACATAAAATAATTAAAAAACCGCTGGTAGTCAACAAATTATTTAAGCAATTTTCGTCGGTTTTCATATATCTAGATATAAAACGGCGCGGCGAGGTTTTTCTTTAAAACTAAGCAAAAACCACCGGCGAAGGTCGCCGAGCCTAGAGCCAATGAATAAAATTATGAATATGACAACATACATTATTGCTATTTATGTTGCTTTGTATTATACAGGGTGTTCCTAATTGCGGTAAGAACATTTAAGGATCGCATTTGCTGAGCCAATTTTATAAAAAAAAAAAAAAAAATTGGTAAACATGAGGTCATTAAATGTTTTGTTCTAAAAGATACAGGGTGTTAAAACTTTTCAGAAATCCTAAAAATTTCTAAAACACTTTTTGAGTAAATTCTTTTAGACTAGATATAAACGCTATTTAAGTAGGTATTTGTTGTTGTTGTTTTTTATAATTGCTAATAGAAAGCTACAACACTTAATTAAAAAAAAACAAAACAAAATGCCCTAGGTACTTTCTTGTAACCATCTTAAAAACAAGCATTTCGAGACTAAGGCTATCATGAACTTTTTAACTTATTTGCGTCGCCAACAAGCCTAAATCTTAGCCGGACCCTGCAATTTTACCAAAATAACTTTGTTTTAAAATAACTTTGGATGATAAATATTTTTAGACAAGTATTGTTCAACCCCAGCCACTACCAACGATACATACTGGAAGTATTACGGTTGATTAAAATCTTGATAAACTGAAGTCAACCATATTCAATGATTACCATTAGCGGCACAACAACAAACAATGGTCATTACGAAACAGAGTGCTTTCTTATGTCTTTTTATAAAAAAGTTCCTATAGTATATATATTTTGGACTTGCTTCAATTACGAGATTACAGAACGTTAAAATTTTCAAATTTGGGACACTTGTAAATGCGTTTTTAAAGCTTTACCTATGAGATTATTGAATTCAGTATTCTCAGTGTATCAAAAGTTAATGATAAGAAGATACGGGAATTAAAAGCATAATATTTTTTTATTCATGCATTTCGATAATTTCTCAGAGTATATTTTAAACATTTAATAAAACTCGGTATCCAGGAAATTTTGTATCGGCTATTTATATCTGAGCAGTGTAGTATATGTTGTGGTACATACTTTCGGAGTGCGCTGAACAACTAGAAACGTGGGAAGCCTGCTAAAAACGATTTGTCAAGACGATTCTTACTAAGTATACCTTTTGTTCAGCTTTTTTGTAAACTTTAGTTTACATGCATACGAGTAACAAAAAATTGAGCCGGACTAGAGAATTTTAAATAGTGCCCATCGCCTCTGAGTCTACACGCAAAGTAATATTCGATCTGAAAACTGTGTTCAAACCTGGATCTATTTTATTAAGATGATGTGAGGTAATTATCAGTAAATTGCTTTTTCTTTTTACTATGACACCCCATATCCTTCCCTTGTGCTAAACTTTATGGATATTAGGTATGTTTCGGTTCAAATTCTTAATATTTTGGCATAAGGAATCTGTGGTTTTTCTGTGTACCATTCGTTTGGCGGACACCCTGTGTACAGAAGTTTTTAAAATGGTTTTTGACTTACGGAACCATGGAAAATGTTTTGCTCTGCCAGGTACATCATCGTCCTGTCGTGCGCTTTGATAATTTTTAATTTCATTCAATATTTAAAAACCCACATTTATGTTTTTGTTTTAAGTCATGCCTATTAAAATAATCCAAATAGGGTTTGTTTTACAACATACAGTTCTTTTTGTTTTCTCATTAATTCTACGCCACTGATCTGCACTAAAATCAAACATCGCCGAAAAATGGCATATGGCCCGACTTGACCCCGCAGCCGCGCTAGCGCAATATGGCGAATGTCGTGACCTTATCTCATCAATCGACTTAATTTTATATGTGATGTTCAGTTTCATTAACTCGTTTTACCAATTACACCCACCAACACCCCTTTTCACTCCCAGGTCCGTAAGTTAATTTACTGATATTTAAAAAAACGAATATTTGGATAGCGCACCGCACGTTTTATTTAGAAGAGTGTTTAAAGAGTATGTAAGAATCGATAATTTTTAAAAAACACTTTTTATAATAATAGCAGAAACCCGTATTAAACTGTTAGCGTTATTACCTAACAAAGCCACTACGATTTTGATGAAGTTGAGGGCCTTTTTAGGATTCAAAATGGTAAAGAGTTATACATGAGTCCTTCTAGGTAGGTGATTTTCGAGTGTAAAAATATTATCAAAACAAGTATAATATAGCAGTGAGGGGAAAAGTATATATCACACTAGTGTTGCAAAGTAAATATCACCCTAGTGTTGCAAGTTCTCAATTGTTTTTTTATTTTTTTCTAGAACAGAACAAACTTTAGTTTATTTATTTTTTTGGTGAATAATTTGTGGTCATGCGGAAAAATAGTTGTACCGAATACTCGTGTGAGAAATGAGCTTTCTCTACACTCAGTGGGTTTGTCGCACTCGGCCCGCGCCTCGTGCTACAATATTCCCACTCGTGTGAAATCAGTCATTTTCCACACTTGCTTAGGTGCACCAACATGGATTATTTTAAAATTTAATTTTTACTAAACTTTTGTTACTAAAAGCTAATTATATTTGAGATGACCAAAAGTAGAATAGAGGCGCGCTTAAAATGTTTGACACACACTACGCTAAAATACCATTACAAAATATTTTCCCAATACAGTTAATAAATTGGAGAAATTGAATTTTAAAATATAATGCTTTTTTTTAATGCATGCTTGCATAAATACATACTTTTTTTTTTAATTATAACAACCTGCCTATTTTTTAAAATATAGATGTTTGCTTTTATTATATTTGATATTGGTGAGATAGTGGAAAAGAAGAGCAAAAACGTTTGTCTTAAGCTGCGTCCAAACTTGCAACAATTCGCCAAACATCCGTTCAAAACCAACCTATTTACGCGCTCTTTTAATGAAAAAACTGACAAGCTCTGAATCACCGCAGAATCATTCCCCAAGCCCTTGGAACGACGTGAATTCCGTCCACGTCCACGTCCGCGCTATGTGGGGCTATGTGGAGTGGTATTCGGCGCGGCGAATTGTTGCAAATCTAGACGCAGCATTAAAAACGGCAAAAGTATTAAACAAAGTTTGTGCTTAAGCACGTTCAATTTTGTTATCTTGGTGACAAAACTCGTAGTACAAGTTTTTTTAATTAAAAAACTTTTCGTGAATTAACAAAAGTTGCACCTGATTTCCTGCAAAAATCGTCCTCTTGGATTATATTTTGAATCTCACACACACAAAAAAAAAATTTTAGATATAAATTTCAGTTTTGCAACATTAAATACGTAGTAATTGCATTAATTAAATACCAATTATAATCTGAAAATCCTCTCTAAAAACATAACATTAGGTCCAATAAATGAACCTAACTATACCTGTAAACTTTTTTATTTTGAAATATATAAAAAAATATTATAAAAACTTTTTCTTTATCTGAATACGGGAATGTTTTTAAGAACCGCCATGTGATATACAGAGTGATTAAAAATATATAAAGAAAAAGTGGTATTATCTCGAAAACAGTCGATATTTAACTGAGGTTATTTTATGATGTCTTGTTTGTTAGTTATATGGATGGTGGAGGGTCGAAAGGAGCAACTTAAGGTGGCGCCACCGTAGCCAGAGGAGATTTTTAACCAATGAGCATGAATTATTAGAATGAGATATAAAATGAAAAAGGATAGATAGATACAAAATAAAAATGGAAAGAAATACCAAAATCCCTCCACTGGCTACTGTGGCGCCATCCCAATTTGCTACATTGCGATGGCCACTTTTTCAACTTTTTTCGCCATAATAGATGGTTATCCTCCCCTCTACCATCCATAGTTAGTTATTCCACCAGCACTTTTAAATATTGTAGTTTACTTTTCTCACACCGTGTATATTATTTTATGGGCTCTTATTAATACAAAAATATGTACAGTGCTTGTCAAAAGTCAGGACCCCCAGGACTTTTGAATTATTTGGTATTTTTTCATAAAAATTTAAGGATTTTAGTAAGACTATATAAACCAAATTTTGGACAAGAAATGACAGATATAAATGTCAAACTAAGAGTTGAGCGCCATTTTGAAAACAAAAATTAAATGGAAGGGGGCTCTCGTGGCACATCATTTAGTTAGATATGCTTAATGTGGTATGTTCTTAAAACTCTTTTAAATATCTATTTAATAATGGCATGGGTGATAATATACAGGGTAGGACAAAAAGTTTATATTTGTTAATGACGCACTCCGTATATTATATCATAATTAAAAATATACTTAAAAGACCTTTCAGAAAATACCACATTATGTATATCTAACTTCATTAGTGTTGAAAATATGGCCATCTAGATAGGGTATTCGGTAAATTTTCCGAAAAAGTACCGCTATTTTGTAGAGGGTAAGAATATTAAATTTCCATTTAATTTTTGTTTTTAAAATGGCGCCCAACTCTTAGTTTGACATTTATATCTGTCATTTCTTGCCAAAAATTTGTGTTTATGTTGTTTTACTTAAGCTCATACCAAAGTTATTAAATTTTTATAAAAAAATACGGAACAATTCAAAAGTAAGGAGGAAGGTCCGGACTGTATTTTTCTATACAAGCTTTGTTACGTAATATACCCAAATTGAATGTTGTCAATGAATTACTGATATAAAAAAAGTTAAGGTAATTTGTAGCTATTAGATCGGAAAAATTATAAATTTTAATACGTTAAATAGTTTTCAAAATTGTTTTGACATCCAAATTGTTTTATTGTGTTTTAAAATACAGACAATAACGTGTTATAAATTTTGTTTTGTCTACAAACCTATAAGTTTCTTTAGACATCTAAAGGTAAATATTCCAGCAAGAATGAATTAATCAAAGTGGATTAAATCGATACAGAGAAACTGTTGAAAAATAAAGTATTATTAGCTTATAAGCGATATAAATAGTTTTGTTCAAAAGTCAAATAAACCGAAATAAATCAAGATTAATAATTTTATATTTGAAATTCGCTGAGTATAAGAGGAAAATCTAGTACAAAGATAATATTAAACTTTGGTTTAAAAGTAAATTGAAAAATCCTATTTTATGAAGATTTTGATTAAAATAAATGCGAAAAATATTGTGGTAACATTTCAAAACTATTTTAGTCGCAAAAATAATCTAGAAACCTACAAAATGTTTTAATAAATTTCTTCTAGAAGACTATGATTGTTACCATTATAGGTAGAAAATACATCTTTGTAACTTTTTTGCGTTGCTTTTGTATTTTTAAAAAAATATGCCCAATATAAATGCAGTTAAAATTTAAATCTTTTTTCTTATTTGGTTAAACTGTTTGGCCATAAAATGGGTTGGGTGAATTAGTTAAATTAGTAACAAAACTTATCTCTCTAAATATATTGTAAATAAATTTAAGAAAATTAAAGAATTACACTTAGTACCTTTTTCCTTTAAAAAAGACGAATAGGTAAAATATCCACATCCTAAAGTTTTATAAAAAAACAATGAATGGACTATCATTACTTTAGAAAAATATTTTTTATGAACATAAACTTTAACAAAAAAAATACTCAAGTAAAACTTTAAGTATTTTTCTAACTCTATTGGGTATATAACTGCAGAGATAAAATACAGGGTGCCCGACTATACTTTTACCTATTTTAAACGCGAATAATTTTAGTACAAAGAAAGTCAAGCCAACATGCGCTTTTCGGAGAAAGGTTAAAGAAATTTAATTTTTTTTTATATCCTCGCCATTTATGTGTTCCGTTAATAATTAAACTTACTTTTGACTAGTTTTGACCTTTTGAGCTGCAGCAGTCAGTTTATTAAGTTCCAGGATATCCATCCATGTGACTTGAAAATCTGAAACAAAAAAATATGTTAAACAAATATATAAAATAAGCAAATCAGCAGCGTTAAAAATGTATGGGTACTCGATAGCGCAAAATTCAAGAAAAAAATGAAAAATTGGCACAAAGTGTTACCGGAAGGTATAATAGCATATTAAACAAAAAACTTTATTAGGGCAGTTTTTAAAATGCAACCTTTAATGTGTAATTGTTTACTAAGACTCTTTCCTTAGACGCGCTTTGTCTGTCTTTCAGGCCTTGTCAGTAGGTCTGTTCTGAGTGTACTGTAAATACCAAGTACTGCATCAAAATTAGTATTTATTGTCCTATCAAAAGATAACAATAGTTTTTTTAATCTCTAAACTTTTATGATATTTTTGTATGTTATGATGTTTTTTCTGTCGTGTTTTGTTTTTTTTCACATTTTAAGCTCATAATTAAAAAAATATTAAAGGTAAATATATCGAATCATTAAGCTTATTCGTATAGTAAAATTTTAAAAATGTGTTTTTGTGTTTTCTCCATTCAGTTTACACATAAAAATTATTATTTAATTTAAATAGCTCAAGTGAAACCTTTATATACCCAGAATAATTAAAGTATTTAAAACGTATTAAAAATTATCAAAAATAATTACAAACATTTTTTTCCTTTAACATCCTCTATATTATTGTAAAATTCTTGATATAGGTATGCTTGGTAAAATCTCAATATTTTGACATAAGGAATCTGTGTTTTTTTGTGTACCATTAATTGGCCGACGCCCTGTAGATTTACCCACTTATCTTAAAGTACTATTTCAATTGTTATTATTTGGAAAAAACAGAAGAGTATTTATTTAAAAATAATAATAAATGTACAATAAAGACGTAACACGTGGGTAGTTGCACACATTCTGTTGCTTGAAGTGTTTACTATCTACCTATGGTTATAACCTAACAGCTAAAGCACGAATGCTTAACGATGATTTAAGGATTTCGTAACTGTAGTCGATTTTTGGCACAATGTTAAAAAATTGCATGCAAAATATTGTGGTAAACTTGTTTGACAAAAAAGTGACGCGTTTGCCCGGTCCGACAGCCAAACTTTTAACCTTGACAGGCTGGGTTAACGCGCCGCTTCCATATATGGCGGTATGAATATTCGTGGTAGACTCGTCAAAGGAACCCCTCTAAAAGGTTTTAAAAGTATTATTATCATTAAATGAATTTCATTATTGGCCCAGGGACTAATTCCTAAAGATAAAACTAATAACAAGTTTACAAATTTACATCTTAGGTCAACGCACTTTTCAATCAAATCAAACAAAGTTTACACAAATACCGTAGCCTGCTTGGTGGTGCTTTGCATTACTACACAGCGATTGCAATTAATAAAAACTTTTTCGTCTTCACGTTCAAACTTAAAAACTATGGATGGAGAAGGGGAGGATAACCATCTGTGATGACGGACAAGTTGAAAAAGTGGCCATCGGTATGTAGCAAGTTGGGATGGCGCCACAGTAGCCAGTGGAGGGATTTTGGTGTTTCTTTCCTTTTTTATTTTGTATCTATCTGTCCTTTTTCATTTTGTATCTCACTCTAATAATTCATGCTCATTGCGTAAAAAATCTCCTCTGGCTACTGTGGCGCCACCTTAAGTTGCTTCTTTCGACGGACACTTTTTAAAACATTTAGATGGTTATCCTCCCCTCCACTATCCATATTAAAAACAAAGGCGTCAGGACGACAATTTGCATTGGTTTTTGCTGAAAAATCAGTGTAAATTACCATGTATTACTATTGTAGATTTGCAGTTCTGGTAAATTACTTTCTGCGTAGGGCCCTAATTCTGATTGTACTTTCTACAATCTTAAATTTTAATTTAAATTTTAAAATTATCATCAATTTTAGGCGAAGAACCAATTCTAAAATGGTATTTACCAATCGGTTATGTTGACGATTAAACAATGTATTATATGTCAAAGTTGTCACCAATTATTACCGCGGTTATAATTGATGTATGTTTTTATTTGGGATTAGTTTTTCTAAAAATGACGTCTTAAAATTAAAACATGTTGTGTAACACCTATTCGGGAACATGCAGTATGAAATTTCTAGAAACCTAATTTTAATGAAAAATGGCAAGCAAAAAAGAAGATAGTACGGCTAGGTGTTTAAAGTAAATCTTTTGATTTACGATGACGCCATCCCTATAAGGCAGAGATATTCAATAAAAGTTGGCGGAAAGGAAATATCCCTAATAAATAATGTATGTTTGCATGTTATAAAGGTAATGGTTAAATAAAAGTATTATTCCTGTTAAAGAGAATTATAATAATAAATATTTACGTTTAAAAAGTGGACTGTTTATAAATAAATATTTTGTAACAAGCTAAAAAAGATTTAAAAATAAAACTTCCTACTAATTAGGGGTAATAATAAAAGTTTGGATAAATAAAATACTAAAACTATACTGGCTGCTTTAAATTGAAAACACCTCAACTGAAAATTAAGTAATACATTGGTTTAAAAGCCTGTAACCCTAGTCACCACAATAAAGAAAAAAATCTTTATTTAACTGTTACGTCATACATTGTTCTTCTCGCTTCATGTCGTTTAAATCAAGAGTGACAAAAAAATTACGTCATTGACGAATGTCGGAGAAAAATCGTTAGCAATCAGTCAATGTCAGTTACTGTCATTATTGATTTTTGATATTTTAGGCATTCCAATTTTTTATATATTTTATATATCTTTATAAAAGTTGAGTAAATAAAAAAACTATATCTGTTTAGTGCCCAAAACAAACCTATTTTGCGTGACGTTTGTAACCCCGTGTCTAACATCAAACATTGAAATTTTCCATGGAATGTTAGTTCAAAACAGTTTGAAACGTTTAGTGCCGTTTTGTGATTTCAATATTATACTATTTTTTTATATATTAGTGTTTGTTTGTTGTTATTATTAAATATGGCGCAACGAGACACAGAAGCCGAACAAGTTCTTATTTTAAAGTTATTAAAATATTTTTAAATGGAGACAGAAGCAGGCAAACCTCTTTAACCTGTGAGTGCTGTATTTAATGTAAGTTACAATTTTTTTTGCTATGTGTTTGCTATAATATTACTGTATTGTAGAGAGTTTCTGGTACCCTGGGAGTATCTTTATCTACCTTACAAAGAATCAATGCAAGTGGAGTAAAAAACATGAAGATTATAAAAGAAATATAAACGCTTGACTGCTAGTTTGTCCCATCGGCGTACCTTACAAGAAATACATGAACATGTAATAAGAACGCGGATTTATGCAGTGTATGCGGCAGGTAAGATAACGTAATTTTTTGTTTTAAAGGTCTCTTAGTATTTTATGGATATTTTTACCAATAATTCTGCAATTTATACACTGTAAATTTATATGACAGGTGAGCATGCTAAAAAAAATGTTATAATTTATGTATTCTATCTGTTATTTTCTATTTTAGATTAATAATGCTTGGAATCGTATAGCTTATAATGTGCCTATACCTGTCAATAAACTATAAAAAGAATTGCCAATGACTACCTTCAGACTCCATCACAAGAAAAAATGCAGTCAAAAAAATCAGGCATGAGGACGAGCTTTACAATCCCATTTGGCTATTTTACGAGCCTTTGTAGAACTTCTTAAAGCATGTGTATGAGTGCCGCAGCATAATTAACAACGAGGATAATAATGTAAGTAAAACAACATTTTTATAAGTAATTGTCTAGAAACTGTCCGCAACTACGATTTTGACCAAATTTAGTACACGGGGGTTATTGGGGCGCTGATCACGATTCTAAAAGAATTTTTAGTCCGAAACGTTTCGTTTCTGAGATATCCATCATCAAAGTTGGCATTTATACTAACCTTATTTTGACCATATTCCCCCTTCTTTTTGCACATAATTCTTGATTTAAAGCTAAAGTGGCCTACAATATTTGATTGTCAACTTTTAAACCCCAGTTTTTCTATGTATTTTACACGTTTTATTAAATAAATTAAGAAGGGTTCCTTTAAAAACGCAGCAAGCCATGCATAAACTGCTCCGGCGCATTCACGATAATTGAAAAGATTGAAAATAAAGTTACGCAATATATTTAAAAAAAAGTGTAAAATACGTAGGAAAACAAGATTTTAAAAGGTAAAAAACAAATAAATATATATAAATATTTTATAAATACCACTTTAAATTAAAATTAAGAATTGTATGTAAAAAGAAGGGGGATATAGTGAAAATGAGGATAGTTCAAATACCAACTTTGATGATATATATCTCGGAAACGAAACGTTTCCGCCTAAAAATTCTTTAAGATTCGTAATCAGCGCCCCAAAAACCTCCGTGTACAAAATTTGGTCAAAATCGGAGTTGCGCACAGTTTCTAGTCAATTGCCAACCTTTTTATTTTACACAAAGTTTAGTTATCTACCATTTCTATAAAAATAGTTCATAGAATGCAATCGTATATCTGTCGTAAAAGTATTATCTCTATATTTCTCCATACACCTGGCCGAATTACTTCTCCGTTAGCATTATAAGTATCAAATGAACCTAAAAGTGTATAATTATCTTGTATTACTGTTTCTTAAATAATTATGTAGATAACGACAAGTCATCCAAACAATGGAGGCTTAGGTGGGCTCTAGAGGTCTTTGAAATACCCATTCTGAATTTGGCAAAGAGTATACCAAAAGAATTTTCTACTTTTTACCGAGAACGGGACAATTCTTGATTAAATATTTGCTCCAGAGACCCTAGTGCATAATGACCTAAAAAAGGTTTCATTATGTGGGTACTGATTGCAAATGTACTATCTCCTAAAAATACGCAAGGCATATCAATATCGCCATTAGGTAGTGAACAAGGGGAGAAAATTTTTTTAAAATTTATCGTAATAGTTTTCGGTATAAAATACTTTGATTAACTACTCCGCCATTAACTATTTGGCCCTGAGAGCCTACATGGGCAAATATAAAACAGTAATTACTGTCTACCACTGCAAGTAAAATGATTCTGAAAGGTTCTTTATAGTTGAAATATTCCGATATGAATGTGAAGGTGACAGTATAATAATGTGCTTTCCATCAATAGCAATGGGGAACGCCATACTTATGTAATTTGGATGGATTTTCATCCTTCTGCAGTTTCGGGCATCTAAAATTATATACATAATTATACAAGTTAAAATAAAAATAATCTTAAGTTTTTTTTGTTACAGACCTTGCAAACGACATATAATAAAGAGGAAACAAGCACGAATATAGACTTGATATCTCCTGTACCTGAAACCAGCAGTAAATCTGGCATTGCAGCTGGGACTAGCAGCAATTCCGAAATTAATAAAATAAATGTTTCAGTTTTTAAACGCTGCGAAAGATCCGCCAAAATTAACAGAGGCCAGCAAGGGAATGCTAAATTCTTTTTCTACACTGAAAAAAGTACTTTACAGAAAAACAGCAAGACAAGATGATGAATGCGATTTGTATGGTAGACTCCTTACAAAAAATGTAAAAAATTTCTGAGAATAAACGAGAAGAAATTATGTTTGAAATAGGCAACATGGTAATGAACAGACATCGAAAAAAGCAAAATGGTCCCAATAGTTCGTACTTTTATACTACTCGTCCAGGCTCTTTTAACAGTTTGGGATCAATCTGAATGGTCATATACATCTCCTTTATCACACAGCCGTCTTCCATCAGCAAATGTAAACTGTTTAACCTATACCACTTGTCAAGCACCAACTGAATGGCTTTAAATACACTCCTCAAAAGAATTATCGCATATGCTCGATTTCTTCCATAAGCTTCAATACAAAAATGCTTTCATTTAAATGGCCATATCATTTTTAATTATCAAGTTATCAGACAAAAAAGGAAATGTTAAGGAAAGGTGGAGCTTTAACTTTATCAAGACAACTGTTATTGTTTACTGTTACGAATAAATCCTACGGGGTGATAAAAACTAGCGTAAAAACAGTTTATGGCTATTCTGCTCTATCTCTGAGCAATTTTTACAAATCTCTGTAACTCATTTGCTCTTAAAGCTATGAAAAAACTTTAAATGGGAAATATTGTAGTTGTTAGTTCGTAGAATACCGTCATTTAAGTAATTGTTTTAGGCAAGATGTGCACTGAAGTGACTAACAAGAGGCGTGGCGGCGAGTTGGTGAGATATTGGCATGTGAATTCTTTAGGGCTTTAAAGATTTCATTCTGCCACTAGCTCACCACCTGACCACCAAGTTATTTGCTTGCCACTTCGGTTCGCGCCTCGTCAGAGAGCAAAACTTTGGTAAAGGGTAACTTTATTTTTTATAAAAATAAATACTTAAAAGTCTCCCATATGTGGACAAACTGTAAATACCTTATGGTAGGATTGTTCTTGAATTTGGAAGCAAAGTTTTGTCTCAATTAATAGGATATTGGTAACATAAATAGATATTGTAACAGATTTCTTTAATGTAAGTTAAAATAAATTAAATATTTTGGCCAAAAGGGCAATATTAGAGTTTAATTAGGCTAGGTTTAGTTAAGTTGTTCTAATGCTACTGTATATCTTAAATTTTATTTTTTATACCTATGTCACATAAATAAATAGTTTTAAAAATCGCCAACAGCAGACGACATGCTGTATATGAGTTTTGTGTTTTTATTTTATCGGGGATTTAATTATACTTCCTTAATATTCCTGCCTTTAAATTCCCAATATAATTTTAATAAGACCGCAATGTCGTATTGATAAACATTATATCATTAGTGTGGAACGGCCTTCATTTATCACGAAAGTGTATAACCACCTTAATAAATATTCTAACGTCAAAATTAAAACGTCATTTTTTTTTTGGTTAAGTATATGACATAATATACGACGTGCCTAATTTCGATATGACGTCACGAAACGTGACGTAACAGTCAACACCTCTGAAAAGAAGTATCAGCAACACGACAATATTGTGGTAAAAATAAGCGCATTTGAAACATAATGAAGTGGGTTAGCAAAAATATTTAGGTAACCGAGTTCAAGCTAATTATATGCACGGAGATTCAGAGGTGCAAATAGTTAGCCTAAAATATAAAGTAACGAAACGAACACAACTATTCATAAAGCAGTTGGTATAGCACTTTGAAATAGATTTTTTAAATGTTTTATTTCTTGTTTATGACAGAGACAGATTTATTGCACAAAAAAGCGTTTGACGTAATTTATACAGTGTGTTACGAAAAGTAATTTAAAAAAGTTTATATAAACATGGGTCTGTAAATGCCTTTTTTCCAAGATAAAGAGTGGTAAAATTAAAATAAAAAACAAAAAAAAATTCTTAAAAATCTTAAATATCATTTACTCAGTTTTATTTTAATTTAGCGATATTATTTATAGCAGTAAGGGCAATTTTAATTACTTACTTAATTACAATTCATAAGTCCAGTGGCATCTGCAGCGGCAACTAAGAGAATATTTCTAACAAAAAAAAAACGTAAATCACTGACTGTATAAATGTGTACAAAATGTTTGTAACTTCTTTATATTAGGAACTTTTTTTCGTATCTTGCTTAGTTAAAGTACCTAATTGCATATCTTTAGACCACAAAAAAGCATTGCGGAAATTTTTTTCTTTTTAAAAATAGGTTTTACTTTTTAATTTGTAAATAAGTGACCACAACAATAAATACTTGTTTAAATAAGGTTTGCATCAGATCTAACAATTTTTACCAAGTGTTTTCGAAATTTTAAATTTTTAACACCCTGTATATTGTATACAAAATATTTGCGGACACGAACGTGTTTATATATATTTTTTTATTTTCTAATACGAAATCTGTCCTTAAATTTTTCAACAACATTTTGTAACACCCTGAAAATAAAAGTTATACTCTGTCAAAATAAATTTTGGTAAAATCAGTTTTTATGTTTAATGTATAATATAATAGGAAAGCATTATTTAGTTGGGGTTTTTCCTGTAGCGCCCAGTGAATAAGGTTTTTAGAAAAATCGGTTGTTCTGCCAAGTCGGTTTACTGACGATAGTTGAACGTGACAACGTCTGAAAAAATCATTACCTTTATCGCCGCATTATCGTTGCTATAAACAATTGACACGACACATTCACTTTTCACTGCACGCTCACTCAGTAGAGAGAAAACAGATGTCGAACGCTGCCGCAGAGAGTTGTGCCTCTTTGTCGCCTCGTTCCACGCTCTCGCTTGCACTTTAAGCCCTAAATGAAACGCGCGAGGTAACGCCGCAGTTACGAGTCATGTTTTTGGTGCGTGCAGCCGGGTCCATCGAATTATAAGACGTTGTCACGTTAAAATATAACAAACATTTTTACGCAAAAAGTAAATTTCTTATAACATTGAACTAAAATATATTTTTTTTCCAGTCGGACGAAAATCTACATATTTCAATACGTTTTGATACCTCCTGACAGCTACCGCACTAAACTACTTCCTAATTTTTCCTGCCCGCACGCACGAAAATACTTAATTACTCGCTACTCGACTAAATTACTAGCCGTGTCTGAACAAGGCTTTAACGTCTAATATTAATAAAAATGTCACATGTCAATTAGGGCGGTAAACTGTTGACAACATATTTATGTGCAATATCATGGTAAATTCCTTAATTAACCTAGGAGGTAGGTACAGCAGTGGTATAAAGCCACGTACAGACCTGGATACAATCGGCGAAAACATTTGTTGTCCGAGTGTCTCTTAATGCTGCACATCAATAGGCTTTTGATCAAAGAAATCGGCGAGTCTCCTGTTTTCTTTTCATTTAATATGGAAAACATGTGCAGGTTCGTACGAGCTTTTGGCGGATATACCGATTTTTAAGCAATTCCCATTCAGACGTATGTCATATACACGTTAAGAAGGTATATTGGCCAGCAGAGTGGGTGCATTTAGGAACTTTGTTTAAAGAAGAAAAGTCCTATTTGTACCTAAATTTAAAACACCTTGCATAAATAAAATAAACTTTGTTTCCTAGTTTGCTATTAAAATAAAGTTTAAACCTTGTTAATTATACCATTACTTTATTATACATGCGCAGCTGACCCATATTACAAAAACAATGATTAAAACATGCCAGTGTAAACCTACCGGAGCCGTGCAATTGCAAGTAATTAAAACTTGCAGAGTTTACTGGCATTTTGCGGTTTTTACAAATTGTGCGGAATGGACAAGACTTGGCACAAAGTATCATGCAACTTTAGAAGTAATTAGGTAAGGCTAATTTTGTTTCATTAAGCTTATAGGGTTGAATTTAATAATATTAAATACTAAAGACAAAAACGCTATAATCATATACAGATTGGCCGAACAGGAACCTTTCGGCATAGGTTTGCGTTGGGAGTGAAGAATAAAAATATTTTATAATTTATTAAAAGCAGGACAGAAAATTGCAGAATAGTCAAAAACATTTTCCATGCCGACGACCTACACCTCTAACCTAATGCCGCTCCAACTAACCCTTCAAACCAATTTAATTAAAAGTGAAAGAAAAGACTCCGAGAATTAAGTAATGATGCCCTTTATTTCTTTCAAGAAACACATTCCTTAATTATATCTTTTCTTCCACACAAAAGTCCTATCAAGAAATGACAAATATGAATGTCAAAATGACAGCTGGTCGCCATTTAAAAAACTAAATCGAAAGAGGGGACTTGCTGGCTTTACCATCCATTTGACGAGTCCCTTATAACCTCAGAATATAAAGTGACTACCTTTACCCCTAAAAAAGTCGAGCTGCACTTTGAAAATAACCTGATTTGTATTGCCATATCTCCAAAACTAATAAATTTAGATATACTCAATTTGGTATTTTCTAAAGGTCTTTTAGATATCTTTTTAATGGTGATCTGATACAGGGTGCGTCATTCACAAAGTCTCTACTTTGTCCTACCCCTGTATAGTATCACCAATATTACCATTAAATAAATCCCAGTGCTTAAGAAAATACCACATTATGTATCTAACTTTATTAGATTCGGAAATACGGCTAAGTCTAAATGAGGTATTCAGGTAATTTTCAAAGTACCGCCATTTGGTAGTAGGTAAGTGTATTGACTTTATATTCTAAGGGTTATAAATTGCTTGTCAGGAGCTTTTAAATGATGTGCCACAAGACCCCCTTTCCATTTAATTTTTCTTTTTAAAATGGCAAGCCCAGCTGTCAGTTTGACATTTATATCTGTCATATCCTGTCTTAAATTTGGTTTAGGTTGTCTCACTAAATTCCTTAAATTATAGGAAAAAATAATAAACTATTCAGAAGATAGAAGTGGGGTCCTAAATTTAGACAAGCACTGTATAAGGGAAATGTAAGTTTTGTACAATAAAATAAACTTAAATATATTTCTTAACTTTGTTCGTGTTTATACATATATCCGGAAAAAAGTAATTACTTTTTTCCAAGAAAAAGTTATTTATTATACAAGGGAAAAAGCTTTAGATTTTTGCTGGGGTTGTGTTGTCTCACGATGCGAAGCGAAGGGAGAATAAACAGATTGCTAAAATCTAAAATTTTCACGTGTATAATACACTATTTTTTATCTGTGATGGGAAAAACGACGACTTAGTATTAAAAAAACATAATATTAAAAATCAGAAACATGTAATCATGTAAAAATTCAACTTTTAGACTGGTCGACTTGTGTATTTGAAACGACAATTATACCTTGCATTACTAAGGAACCTATCAAATATCTGTTAATTTAATTTTTGACTGGATGGATTGAAATTAAAATATTTAAACTTAAAACAATCAAGTTTAGTAGTTATTTAGAATATTATAAAGTTAAAAACGTCTAACTTTGTACTCTTACTTTAAGGGAAATTTAAGTTATGTTAAATAAAAATATCTCTTAAATTAAATATCCAACCTTTACTTACATGTTTGTATGACCGAGAAAAAAAAGTAATTTTATGAAAAGTCACATTTTAGTACCCAGTCAACAGAGACAAAATGTTAAAATTTTTTCCCCTTCACGGAAAAAAAAAAACATTTTATGAAAAGTTACATTTAGTACTACTTGTAAAAAGAGATAAAAATAGTTTTTTTATAACACCTCAATTAAGATTGTTTAATATCTAAACTCACAGCAGTCAAACGACATAAACAATTACAGATAACGAGCTTTCGGAACAAACTTTAGCAAAACTTTAAACGCGGAAGTTGCGCAAGAAGCCCTAACAAAGCAGTTATGTGAAGTTGAGAATCTCAAAGTGCATTGACAATGAATCGATGTTTAGAAATTCAAAGTTGGTGTTGAAGACTCGTCTAAATTTCGTATGGTTTGGCAGAGAGCTTTTATACGCGGTAAAGGACAAACCAAACTTCGACAGAGTATGATTTTGTGTGATCATTACGTTAGGTTCAATAGTTTTGTTCCTTACGACTGTGGTTTTGATGATCTGACCTTGAAATGACCTTGATCCTGACCTCATAGAGTCAAACCGACCTTAGATTCTGATTTAGCGACCCCAAAAAGACAAAAGATGACATGGTCTGGTCTTTCGCACCTTCAACTTTTTTTTACTTATTGGGCTGCTGACTGACCTGAAAATGACTTTGACCCTGACCTGATAGGGTCAAACCGGAAGCCCTCAGATTTGGATTTAGCGACCCACAAACATTGAGATGGTCTGATCTTTCGGACCACCAACTTTTATTTTTGTGGGGCTGTGTTTTTAATTCCTGATTTTTTAAAATTTTTAAAAAGTGTAATAATGAAAAAAATAATAATAACATTAAGATCAGGAGCCACTTAGCTTTGTGTGTGACGTAGGTTATGATTCTGAATATAGTTTTTAATAAATATTTTTTAAATGTTTTAAACCTATTTAAAAAGTATATATTTTATATTAAATAATAAAAAAATATTATAAGTTAAATCTCTTATTACTGACATATATCAAAAACTAGGTTAAATAGATTCGTGACCATAAAAGCATTATTTATTGAATAGCAAAATCAATTTAAAAAACTACTTTGACATCTTCCGAAATGAATGTTTGTATGGATAGTAGTTAACTCTATACGAAATCCCATGTAATTTTTAATGGGGTCAATTATTGGCTTCCTAATTACTTTAGAGAAAAATTCTATAAAGTTTATTGAAGAGCATGTATCTACGTCCGTGGTGAAAATTTTAGATATGTCGGTTAACCCGTTTGCTAGTTAGATGCTAATATATTTTTAAAAATTGTTACATTATTATCGCCTTCAATATTTATGAACAACAATAAAAATACCAGTTACCGTGACATAACATTGTCATTTTGAAATTTAGTGGTTTATTATTATTAAAAAATCATACAGTAAAAGATTAAATGTTGTATTTATACAAACGATGGATTAAGTTAAACTAAACTAGAGTAACAAATTTCAAGAACTTATGACATTTATAATATTTACATGCTTCAATAAATTATTTATATTATTACAATAATTAATGTTGGAAATAAACTTAAGATTTAAGAAAATTATCAAATATTCCTCCATTGACTGCTAGACAATAGCCCGAGACAGTTCATAAGAATTGTCTTCCTGGCATTGGCTAACTGAAGTAAATTGAAATTTTTATTGCATTCTGCCCAGAAATAGCATTTTTTAAACTCATCTAGATTAGAGGCAATCTTTATCCTTGTATATCATGCTTTTTAAATGGCCCCAGAGGAAGAAGTCATTTGGCGAAAGCATCAGGAGACCTGGCTCGGCCAATTTATGATGGCGATGTATTCAGTAGCGTTTCCATTAAAGCATTGTGTAAATATTCCCGAACAGCCAGGGTAAGTATCTGCCGGGCAAGCCATCCATTTTGGTGCCAAATTTCCTCATTTTCCCTGGATTTACATCATTTAAAGCGGGTAAAAATTAGTTCTTCAAGTAGTTTCAAATAAAATTCTGCATTCAAATTTTGATTAAGAAAAAATGGTCCAATAATATGTTGTCCGAAAATCCCCTTAAACATTTAATTTCTATGGATATTGCGTCCTCTAAAAATAAATAGCTTGGTGACCATAAAAGAGTTTATTGAACAGCGAAATCAATTTAAAAACTACTTTGACATCTTCTGAAATGAATGTTTGTATATATAGTAATTTACTCTTTTAATCGGTCCAAATATTTTTATGGTTTTTAATTTTGTTTTACATCAAAAGTATTTTTAAAATAGCTTCGTCGTTTCCATTATTTGAAAGGCCTTAAACAAAAGTTTATTATTAAAAGTGTGTTGGACAACAGCGTAATAACGGACCAATCTCATTTCTATTCAACAAACCACCACAACTACAAAAAAACTTAACGCAAGCCATTTGACAAATGTCTGTTTCTGAAAAGCTCATTTAAATGCTGTATTTCCACGCTTTTCTCGATTTTGCTTCCAACTTTGATGGTATTTATCGGATGAAATATATTAAGTGCAGTTCTTTTCGTGTTCGGTCGCCCTTTGTTCCAACTTTAAGTTCGTGTTTTGCATAAAACAATTATAGTGGTGAAAATGGCCATATGGCTGGCTAAAAATACTTAACGGTCTTTATAAACCATAATTTATTTGTGTTAAAAGTTGTTAATAAACTAAATTCCTTTTCTTTAAAGCTTTGTTTTGTAAATAGTAATGAATTGCATTGCCCTCTAATGAATTAATATTTAGGCAATTTGTTGTAAGAGAATAATACTGCAAAAATTAACAAGAAAGGTTTTAAACTAGTTCAGCTGATATAAAAAAAAATTGTTAGAAGATAAGAAAACTGCTTGTTTGCCGATTATCTGAAATTTTGATAAATTTTATTAATTGTTACTTTACAATTATATCATTAACACTAGAGGTATAAGGTTTGTTCATTGCAAAGTTAGTGAATGCTGCTACAAACTCGATAATAATTGTGGAGTAATGAGATGTGGAAATTATGGTAACGATGTTATTTTAAAATACAATACCATCTTTTAACGCCCTGAGAAAGTTTAGAGGAAATTAATTTATATTATATTACTTAATATAAAAATTAAAACACGAAAAATTCTTTCAAAAATTTAACCAAAATTTGCTGTTTTATATAGCGTGTCTAGGTTCACACCGTCTGGAATTTTTTAAAATATATTTTACGAAAAAAATATATTCTTTATAAAAGTTCTGCATGGTTCAAAACTTAAAATGCAATGATTAGATATTAATGATTTCAGTGGTATACGAGGTACGTCAAAATATATGAATTTTGCTTAAGGATAAAGTACCATATTATTCATAATATTTAACATTTTTATAACAAGAAGACGTTAAGGATTAAAAATAAAATTTAAAATGCAAATACTTTCATTAAAAAGAAAAACCTTTTGTTTATGTCAATAATAGGAGTTTCTGTAATTTATTGCTGTTTTGAGAGTTCCTAAACTTTTTACTTATTACATTTAAAAAAAAGTATGATAATTGCATTTCAGGTTTTAGAACATGCGGAACTTTTTACAAAGAATACATTTTTGCGTTAAATTATTTATAAAAATGTTTTTCATATGGTGCAAACCTAAGTAGGCACGCTGTATAAGTACATTTTTTTATGTGGTGACACCTTGGCGTAAAACAACATACGACAAATTATTGAAATGTTTATAGTAGATCGTAAAAATTTACTCTCAGAAGTGCCTCTGGGCATCTTTCTTGGTAAATAATCAGTATCTTCTTGTAGAATTGCATCCAATGAAACTTAAATTTTTTTCCCAAACTTTGCTTAAGGTAAACAATCTTCTAAAAACATTTTCAAATATTGATCCGAGGGGTTGGCTTAGATCCAATCAGCTGTTTTCTGAATACGACGTATTTTCGATTTGGCCTTAATTCATCGGCTTCTTGTCAAAACAAAACATAACCCTTTATGGCTTTGTTCTAGGTCGTACAGTTATTTTTAAAGTTTTTCACAATATCTAAGTTGTAAATAATCAATAAATATCAAGTTATTGTTTTTTTATACGTTTGCTTTTGGTAATAAACACGACATAAATTATTAAAACCTAATAACGAGACAGCTGATTTTGACACTTTTGTTTAACCCGACTGACCCTGGCTTTCACCTGGGTCAGCAGGATCCAAACAATTTATAAGCACGGGTAGATATTGACCGATTCTTTTTTAAACAGGTTTTCATAGATCGGATTAACCCGAGATCAATTTCTAAAAATGTCTTAAGGCTTCTTTCTATCATTTCCCATACGTGTTCTCTTAAGGACAAATCGGGAGAACGTAGAGGTCAAGCACGAGTAAACAATATGTTGCTTTAGATATTCTTGTTAAAGAAGGTCATTACCAATTCGCAATACCTTGATACGTGCAAATTGACTTTAAGTGTGTTGAAGACACAATCAGGTAGAAATTAGACAAAGTATGTAAACATTGCGGATGGGATAACTAATTGGGCTTGCTTTCTGGTTTCTTAAGATCGTCATCTTTGTACGCATAAAAAAATCGTATTGAGCGTTTTAAAGTGACACGACGCCGACTTGTTATTGTAATTTTTTTTTAACGATTTTGGTTAAATGTCTATTTAAAATAATGGCGTTTTTTAATTAAAAAAACAAATAATAATTATGACGTATTTTCTAAATATGACTTTAATACATGATTATTTGGAAGCGTATTTATGCTAAAATTAAAAGATTTTTGCAAATAGTGCCTGGTTGAACAAAAAAAGAAAGTATGGCTCATTAATGAAGTGTTGGCAACTAACAGCGGTCGTAATATAACCAATGGATTACTAAAAAAAAAGCTTGCAGTAGTTAGTACTATCTTAAAAAATATTTCACATGAAACGAAGGGACCTGCCCAAAAAAAGGCACATTTGGAACTGTTTAATTTGCTTTTGGGGAAAATAGAACCTTAGCAAGGTATCTTTAAAAAAAAGGTTGTTTTTGTCTTGTCCAGCTTCATTAAATAAAAATGAAAAACAATAGACTAAAAAACATTCTGTACTGTTTATAAGTCAACAAAAGCCGGCATTGATACCTTTGATAAATAAATGTGTTAGGGCATACATTTGTCCCCACGAAACTTGGAGATGTCCAATGGTTTTTTTATTAAATTTAAAAATATATTTGTTTAAATATCTTACTTATTTTAAAAATCTAATCAGTGGTGGGTAGTTGATCATGCTTAAAGCAAATTGGGACGAATAAAATAACTAAGAAATAAACTATGCCGATTGAAAATGGAAAACGTCTATAAAACAAAATTATTCCAAAATAACCATATTGCAGCACTAAACATAAATTTAATTTTATTGTAATAAAAAAATTTCGACTGTTTTTTCAAAATTTTAAAGTTAAAAGCTGATAGCCCACATTCAAGTAAAAAATTGGGATCTGTCGCTGACCTTCCTGCCCCAGGTTCTTCGGGTACACAAACATGCTCCAGGTGCGACTGTTAATATATTAAGTCAGGATTACGACAAAAACTTAAAAAACAGAAAAAATGTAATTAGTACGGTCTTTTCCAGGTTACAATTTATCTTTGCTTTTAAATAAAATAAAAAATAAATTACAAGCAATTTATCTAAACTAAATAGCAATTAAATTAAAAAAGGCACCTAAAAACAACAAATCCATCTTTATTTAGCTCGAGAACAAAGCCAAAGATTTTCTTATTCAAGCTGCAGGTTTTTGAGCGCCGAAAACTTCATTAATGGCCCATAATAAGCGAGCAATTTTTCATCTTTTGTGATGCTATCTTCGCGATTATCATCGCTAAAGGCCAGAAACAAAATCCATAAAACTTATTACCAACAAGCATTAAGCTAATAAGTCTCACGCACTCTGCTCTCTTGTAATTTGAGGATTAACTATGAAATATTACACCTTTTTAAGGTATAAAATAGCATGGTTCTGTTATAAAAGTAGATTGATGAGGGACGGTAATAACTGTTTCTGAACTGTGCAAGAAGTAAAATTGCAGATGGAGTTCCTTTTTATGTCATAATGTGTAGTTAAATTTTTTAAAATAGATAGGAATAAAAAAAAATTAAATAGCTTTATAGTTCCTGAGTCAGTAATGAAATCGACTTTAGGATAATAACAGCGAGCCTACCACGAATATTCATACCGCCATAATATAGAAGTGGCGCCATAATCCAGCCTGTCAATTCAAATGTTTCGGCTCTTGGACTGGGCAAACGTGTCACTTTTTTGTCGGACAAATTTACCACAATGTTTTACATGCAATTTTTTAACACTGTGCTGAAAATCGTAAGGGATCGGATCGGAAAAAATAGCTCGTGGTCCCTGAGGACCTGGCTTTTTGTAAACTGCTTTTAAGGTAGAGTTTCTTGCGGCTACATTGTTTGCATTTTATACAAAGATCTTAAAGTAACTTAAGGATTTTTAAATATAGATGTTAGCTATTTTAGAACTTTGTTCGATTTGTGGCAATTATTTATATTTTGTAGAAATATTCCAGATTTTATATTTCTTAAAACGATAATTGTTTATCCTGTTATTTCTTATTTTAGTTTTTTTTTTTACTGTATTGTGTGTTGTATAAATTTTTAGGGTGTTTAAATAAGAATTAAAATAATGCCTTTAAAAGTGGCTTTAAATATACTTTATAAAATGTTTTTTTACTTATTTTAGTTACGAAAATGAAATTATACGTAGACATTGTTAGTTCCAGCGACTTAAATAGGTCTTAAGTTTCTTTTGTCTGGCACTTGGTAACTTGTAGTAAAATAGCAAAACAGACAATAAAAATTCCATTTTTACTTTATTATCAATCTTCTATGATATATGCATAAAAAATATATTTAATTTACTTTAATATTAGCTATATCTCTATAACCTAAAATTGAGATAGATAAAAATACAATGTGTCAAAGGTAAAAAAAAACATTTTTCCACGACCGTTAAAAAAAGCTGCTTTCTTATTCGTTAACATGAAGTTAAAGTACTCCATTCTAGTACACTACAAAAAGTATTTTTTCACTTCGAAGCTTTTTTCACACTTTGAATTAGTGTTTTGTTCCAATGCCTACTACAATAAACTTAAATATTAATGTATGCAATGTAACAGTAAACGCGATATCAACTGAACCAGACGGTCAAGTTATCTTTGATTTCGTTACTATTTCTTTTAGTTCATGTGTCACTTTTGACAGTTTGCAAATAAATTTAATAGAAATTAATAAACATCAATAGTAATAATTATTTTTGAATAAATAAAAAACTAAAAAGGAATTTATACTATCTTAGAATCATTTCTGTAAAAAGTTAGTAGGTATATACAATTTTTTAAAATCACATAATAAATGCAGAATTATGAAGAAAATAATTGTCTGATAAAAAATAAGGAGGCTATGATTTTTTGTTGCAATATAATGGCTGTGCTGGTATTTTGCGAATTATACGGTCGTAGAAAAAAATCTAGTATATAACACATGCATAAAGTGTCTTTTTTGCTCATGGGATTGCCGCACTTGCCTAACGGCGCGTGCTATCAAACTTTCCATTTGTATATACAGTATCACTTTGTTACATAAATTACTAATAATTTATTTCGACTTGATACTTTTTAAATATTGTAATAATAAATATGGGTAATATGATGTTTTTTTACAAGAACAAGTAAAATCCAATAATAACTTTTCTGTTTAAACTAGAGGACCCTACTTACACTAGATACTTTGAATTTATCCAAAACGTCGCAACTGTTTTTGTTCTATTTTGTTCATATGTACCATGTAACTCCTTTAAGCATTTTCCTGTTTACGTCTACGAATTATTTAAAATAAAAATGTCTTTTTTAATTCATTATTTAATCTAATTTAAAAAAATACTGTTTTAATTGGTATAATTAAAAAAATTAACGCGACATGGGGGTAAGTTTGTACCCCGCACCGTATTTCCCCGTACACTTTTTAGAACACAAGTACGCACAAACGAAGAGTACTGTAGAGTAGATACCACCGATAAAATGGTCAATGGCATTGTTTGGACAACAATTAGATGTTTCTGAGGGCTAAATGTATTCGTTTTATGGGGTCTGAAATTTCCAAATGAATCAGTTAGTAAAGATAGCCGTAGATATTACCTGCTGGGTGCTGGGAAAATCGTTAATAAAAGGTTGCGTTGGGAAGATTTAAAACAAAAAAATATGCATAAAACTCTAAGGAGTTGCGATATTGATTTTTTTCTGAGTTACGAAATACAAAAAAATGTAGAAGAACAACAAGCAGTACAGCGTACATACATACAAACGTGCTTCCAGTGGAATAGTTTTGTGTATTTTAAACAAATTATGTGTGTGAAATGTTAAAATACAAAAGAATAGACTTCTTTCTTTCGTTCGTAATTTAAAGCTTGTTTTTTTATTCCAAGCAGTATTCCATAAGACTTTTTGTTAAATATTAGTTTAAATAAATATTCCATGTTATGTGTTAATTTTTGTTATTTTTATTTTTAATAAAGTAAAATTAAGATAGCAAAGAAGTGTTTTTATACTTGGGGTACAAATGTACCCCGCAGCGTATTTAGTCTATTTTTTTTAGCACCGTTTTTACCACCAAGTTTAAATTGAAAAATTTTCCTACATTAGCTAATTTCAGTTACAAAGTTACCAAAAATGTTCTAGGTAACTCACCTCAGTTTTTTAATTTCTTTAAAAAAAATTCAAAAGATGATTTGATTATTATAACAGTTATTTTATACACCACTATGTATTTATTGTTTAAATTACAAAGGTGGACATTTACGGACTATTAAATTAGATAAATAAAAAAAGTACAATATCATCTATTTTTAAACATAATAACCAAACATAATGCTTTAAATACAATCACTGGCTTACAGAGTTAAGTTGAATATTACAATGTAATTTTAACAAAAGTAAGCAATTAAAAATGTATTCAGTATTAAGAAATAAACCTCGAACTTCACACAAAACTTGTTGCCAACGAACATTAAGCTAATAAGTCTTACGCATTCTGGTGGCGTAATTCTGGAGTAAGTATAAATTATTAAGGGGGCTTACAATATAAAACAGTTGAGCAGGAAAATGGATGTGAGCTTAGCACTTGTATATAATAACAGTTTTAGTGTTAGGCGGTAGGTTTAGTGAAAACAATAACACTGCTTGATATCCCAACTTTTGAGATATATCAGGCTCTTTTACAAAGGGTTACTGTTAAAAGGTGTTTAATAAAATATATGAACTTTAAGTCAGTTAAGATGTCATAACATATGAATATAGTGCCTTTTTTTATTAATTCCATACAAGTTTGGGTAAATCTAAAGGTAAAAAGGCCGGTTGAGCAACAACAAAGCACAACCGGAGGGTCATCTTGTTTACTTGCTTGCATTCATTGTATAATGTCTACCTGTTAGTGTTCTACATTTGTCAGTTTGTTTTCTTTTCACGAATTGCCGGTGTGTCGTTTTATTTAGCTGAACGAGTATATTTAAAACGCCAATCTAATTTTTCCGCAAGTTCATGGGAGAGTTGTACTGCATCAATTTACAAGAATTTTTTTTCCACAATCCTTTGGTTACTTAAATCTTCGAACCCTATCTTTTAATTGTTTTATTGCCTATGTACAAGTCAAGGAAGTTGTAAAACAGGCAATCGTTGAAAGTCCTCAGAAACCTCCGATTTTATTTTTTTTTAATTTTATTTGTGTATGTTATTTAAAATCAGGAATTTCTCAGAGGGCAGAAATATAGATTTGTATTTTTTTAACAATATACAAGGTGCTGGCCAAATAATGTTTAAAACTACAAAAGGTGATTCCCTGCATTATTTTAAGCAAAAAGTTTTTTATAACATATGCCTGAAAATCAGCCGTTTCGGAGAAAAAATTGCTGAACTTATTTCTTTTTAGTCATTAAATAAATTATTTTTTACCTTATTAAAAATCATATGCCTAATATCGTAATATAAATCAATACATTATATTTATTAATTAACTGTCTGTAAGATAATATTTTTCCTTTTTAATAAATACATTTTTCCGAAGAAAAACAGACAAACAAAATCTCTCACACAATTGACGACGTCGTACGCAACATGATGTTGGTAGGCAAAAAAATAAATACCCACTTAGAAAAAAATTGTTTGATAGTTTCTTTTATACGTTAATTAAAGTAAGGTTTAGCCGAATTGAAATCACATTTTATTTTTAGTATGTATTACTGTATCTGTGCGTACATGTATTGTGATTACCAATATATTTTTAAAAACATAGACAGAAGATAGAAATTTAACTTATTTGGTTAAAAATACATTTCTTTCAAAAATAACATTGGGTTTTTAAAACAGTCCTACAGGATGTGCCAAGTTAAAATTAAATGAATGCTTGTTAAAATAAACTATTTATTTTCGCCTATTGTTAAGGCTAAAACATTAAAAATTTATTAAAATATTTTTAAACGTAATTATTGGATTACGGCAACTACATGGTAATTTAAAAGTAGAGTTGGTAACATATATGTATATAGACCTTAGAATAGAGCCGGGATAACCCATGCACTGAAGCCGCTGCTCGGCTTATTGTGCGCCCTGTCTTTTACGTCTGGGTGATGTCAGCCAGACGGGACCTACAACTTAACGTGGGTTTCCAATACCCTATGCGCGACAACTTAAGACAGCGTCTTCACCCAGGGGGCACTACTGAACTCTCCACCTGAGTGGGGTCCGTATGTCTACGGTTGCTCAGGACACGGCAAAGTATGTTCCGGCGCCTTACTGGCTATTAGCGTCGACATATTTTGCACTTTGTCCGTCTTTTTGAGCTTACGTCGGTTGTGCGCTCAACGACCTTACGTCTTACATGTTAGGCCAAACACCCAACTAACATATATGTATACAGGACATTCAGAATTGAAATAAAAATAAAGGTTAATTAAAAATTGCCTTAACAAACAAAAATTATATAAAAATATCCATTTTCTTTATATAATACTTGCAACACAAGTTTTATGTCAGATTTACATTCAAATAAGATGAACCTTTAAGGGTAAAATATTTTAACATGAAAATACCTAGCACATAATAATAAAAAAAATGGGCATTTAAGGCAAAATCAAAAACTTTTACTAGATACCTATAAGACTGGAAACTTATTGGTTTTCGTGCATAACGTTTAACGGAATTACGCTTTGACAAATACTATTTTAAAATTGCTTATTTAATATAATTGGAATAGTTATTTAAAAGGGTGTTCTGTAAAAACAAATAATCTGTTTGGTTCATATCTCAAAAATATTATATTTATAAGAATCGAAGTACACCACCTCTACGTAAAAATGTCTACCAATATAAATGATTACTATTGTTGTTACTATTGTTGTAATTTTAAAGGCAACTGAAATACAAAAAGGGTCCAAAAATGAAACAAAAAAAATTGATTTTCGCTCTGTATGCCAAAAACGAAAAGAGCCATGAAAATTCTTTTAGCGTCATCATTTGTTTTATCAAATATTATTCTTTGTTTCAAAGGTGTTAAATGTTTAGTCATACTTTGTTATTTTCTCTTCATATCGTATAATCCTAAAGAGACAAAAAAATACGTTACTGACATAAATCTAAGAGAAATCGTTAGTAATCAATCATATGTCAAAAACTGTCGTAATCATTTTTCTATATTTTAGACATCTCAAAAATATATTAATTTTTATGTAAAAGTTAAGTTAATAGAAAGATATAGGTGTTTAGTATCTATGTTTTCGTAGTCGCGAACTTACCGACTATCCAGACCAATTTTGCTATACTGTGATCTTGTGGTTAACCTGCAACTTTGTGAACGCAAATTATTCGTGCTGCGTAAGTTGTTCAAAACAATTTTGAATGTTAAGTGCTGTTTTGTGATTTTACTGTAGGTTTACTATTAAGTGTTTTTTTTCTATATTTTTAATATAAGTCGTTTTCATTAAATATGCCGCAACGATATAGAGAGGCCAAACAAATTCTTATTTTGAAATTGGTAATTTTTAATGGAGAAAAAGAAGGTAAACTCTATGACCCGTTAGTGAGGTATTTAATGAAAGGTAAAAATATTCTAACTTCCATAATTTCAAAGTTTTATAAACTAGAAAAAATTAATTAAATAAACATTTACCTCCTCTGAAACAACATTTCGCGAAAACCGCAATACCATTGGCAATATATAACTTCATTTTTGGTGGTTTTTTTAATATTAAATTTAGGTAAATTAAATATGGGATTATTTAAAAGTAGGCTAAAGCCATAGACTTTATTATTATTTTTTTTTAATTGAAAACGCTTATTTTTATTAAATTTTTCAACTTTGTATCACTTCTATCCATGTTTTATGTAACATGTTAACATGTTCTATAACTAAAGCTAATAGTTGTTGCTTTGTTTTAAAATTTGTTAAGACATGTGAATAAGTTTCTTTTAATTTGTGTTTTTGTTGGCTGCAGGTATTTTTATTAACAGGGTAGACTAAAAATATGCAAAGACAAAAAATGTTTTTTTACTAAATTTCTCGATAAAATTTTAGGTATCTACATACATACATAAATGCAATGATAGCTACATGAAAAATTACACATTTAAAGCAAAATCTAGAAGTGGTAGCGGTCATGATTTATTTTTGAGCGAACTTGTTAACATAATTTTAAAATTATTAAAAAATAACAGCCAAAAATAAAGATTATTGTGTAATGAGTCTTTTTAAAAATTAACCTTTAAATTTAAAATAATTTTTTTCCCAGTTAAGTGTCTTTACTATCTTAACTATGGTACATTTTTGGTTAACTGCAACCTTGGTTTGATTTGATGTAGAAAAAAATGTACTGAAAAGTTGGTGTTTTTATATTAAAAATGAAGTTGATAGTTACTGTTGACAAGCATGTCTTAAAAAGCAAATCACCAAATTTTAAACAAATTTTTTCAACGTATCCTGACTTTTATAACTTAAGGGTGTTAAAATTTTTACATAATAATAAGCTTTACAACAAATTCTGTACAACTAAAATATATATTTTTAAAAACCACACGAAATAATAAACAACTGTTTAAAACCATTAAACACAATCACAATTTCTATAGGCATTATACGGACCTGTTGGCAATGGATTTTCTTTTTCCTGGAAGACGTCCATTACCAATGACTGTGACGTGTAGATTGTCCGGAACGATTGACTGGATTTCTGGAAATATTATGTTGTAGAGTGTAAATATAGAAAAAAAGTTAGAAGAGTATGTAAAAATTTAAATAAAAATTTATAAATGTTTAAAACTTGCATATAAAACATTGTGGTAAACTTGTCCGACAAAAAAGGGACGCGTTCGCCCAGTCCCACACACAAAACATTTGACATTGATAGGCTGGGTTAAAGCGCCTATTTTATATATGACGGTTATAATATTCGTGGTAGACTCAAAAAAGAACACTAAAAAAGTTTTAAAAGTGTTCTTATCATGAAGTCCATTGCACTTCTGGCCCGTGCACTCAAACCACTGCGTTACTTTGTTAAAGCTTAAAACCTATTCTTCCTTGAAAAAACTAAGAAATTAAGCTACAAAAATTTTCTCTTGTTAATTCATTTTCCAGAAAAAATTTAAAACATGGCGGTGTTGCCATTTATAAAAATGATAAATTTTGTTACAAGTTTAGTACATGTGAAATAGAGGATTTATGTATTGAAGGCATAATAGAGTGCGCTTGTATAAGGTTAGACAAATTGAAATTATTTCTGATGGTAGTATATAGACCTCCAGCGGCCTGTTTTCATGCTTTTTTAAATCAACTTAACCAAATTTTAGACAAAATCTGTACGCGTGAGTATTCTGTAGTTGTTGGTGGCGATTACAACTTAAATTTTTTAGTCTCTAGTACTAATAAAACCCTTTTTTAGATTTAATTTATTCTTACAATTTAAATGTAATTTTAAATAAACCAACTAGAGTGTCCTGCTTAAGTAGAACTTGTATTGATAATATTTTGGTTGGTTTGACTACGGATTACGAAGTGGAAGTCGTCAACTTGGGACTTTCCGATCACTATGGTATATTTCTTGTCTTCGATTTATCTTGTGAAAGTCTGACTACTAGAAATAACAAATCGCTTTATAGGAGAAATTTTTCTGAGGATAATATTAAAACATTTGTTTATAATTTGGGTGAGGAGACTTGGGATAGTCTCTTCCGACAGACGTGCTCTGACAAAGCTTTTGATGAATTTATGCGGGTTTTGTTGTATTATTATGACTGTTGTTTTCCGGTGGAGCGTGTCACTCCTAAAACAATTAAACAAAAGAGTCATAAACTTTCTCCGCAGCTTTTAGTACTAAAAAATCAGGTGTCTTTATATTCGGAGTTAGCGAAAACAAATGGGCGTTATCGAGAAATTAGCAGACATTTATCAAAAAGATATAGAGAAAAATTGAAAGATTTTTATAGACAATCTAATGATCTTAAAATAGGGAATGCTCGGAATAAGACAAAAACAATGTGGAATATTATTAATACTTTACAAAAAAGAATACTTTTAACCAAAGCATCGAAATTTTTGAAGGTGATATTAAATTATCTGACGAAAAAGTTGCAAATAATTTTAATGATTTTTTTCTTACCACTACCGCTGATGTCAGTGACTTTGATTTTTTGGACAAGAATATTCCATTTTTTCAAAAACTTTTTTTTGTCGCCAATTTGTAATATGGAAGTAGTATTTCTAATCAAGCGGCTTAAAAACTCTAATTCGACGGGTAATGAAAATATCTCTAATAACTTGTTAAAACAATGTGCGCTACAGCTTAGCAATGCTTTGGCTTTTCTGATTAATCTGTCTTTTAGTACCGCAGTTTTTCCCAAAAATCTCAAGGTTGCGACTGTTATTCCGATTTATAAGCGGGGTGATACTAACGTATATTCTAATTATCGAGGAATAAGCTTGATTCCTAGTATCTCTAAGGTTTTTGAAATGGCATTTAAGGATCAATTATTTAATTTTTTTAAAAGCAATAACTTACTTTTTGATGCACAACATGGTTTTGTGCCAAGTAAAGGCACCGAAACAGCCCAGACAGACTTTCAGGTTAATATTGTTGATGCTCTTGATAACAAATTATGTGTGTTAGGTTTATTTCTTGATTTTAGTCGAGCATTTGATATGGTAAATCATCAACTGCTTCTGCATAAATTGTATAGATATGGACTGCGGGGCAAATCTTATGATTATATGAATTCATATCTTTCGGAACGCTATCAATCAGTCTTCGTAAATGGGGTAAGAAGTCAGCTGGCTTCCATAAAATTGGGGGTTCCTCAAGGGTCCGTTCTCGGACCTTTGCTTTACGTTATTTTCGCTAATGATCTCATACAATACCTTAATAATGTTTCACATGCTGTAAAAACCATATGTTATGCTGACGACACAAATGTCCTAATAGTTGAAAAAGATGTTCATATTTTAAAGACAACTACAGAGAATGTATATCAACGCGCTATAAACTGGTCGGAAAAAATAAACTATCTTTAAATACAAATAAAACTAAGGCTGTGGTTTTTTCGTGCTCTAAACAGCCACAGTCCTCCTTAACACTATGTGAGAATAATCCGTCTGCTTCTGTTACCACTTCTGAAGACTGTTCACTTTTGGGTATTGTGTTTGATAGTAAGCTTCAGTGGCACAGTCAGATTAATACTATATGTACAAAACTACGCCGGAACTGTTACGCCCTGCGTTTCATGTCATATCATTGCAGCAGGGATATTCTCTTGAGTTTGTATTATGCCAATGTTCACTCCTCCATTCGGTATGGCATATTAAATTGGGGGCAAGTTCGGAGGTGCATCGTGTTTTTCTGATACAGAAGTACGCTGTAAGGATACTTGCAGGATTGACTGGGCGGGAGTCTTGTCGGGACGCCTTTCGAACCCTTGGCATATTGACTGTTGCGGGGGTTTATATTTTGGAAATTTGTTCATATGTTTATGTAAGGCTATCAGCGTTTCAGGCCTCTCGCTCAAATCATGGCTATCATACGCGAGCACGTACTTTATTACTACCTGAACAGCATCGAACAGCGTTCTATCAGAGAAACATCATGTACAACGGATGTAGATTTTTTAACGCATTGGCGGCTGATGTTAAGAATTCTGCCAATATAAAAATATTTAAGCGACGATTAAAGCGTTTTTTAATTGAAAAAAATTGTTATTCGCTGGAAGAATTTTTGTAGGATAAAATTTAATTATTGTTTTTGCCACCAATAGTCAGAAATGAAAGGTTGACCAATAATATATTAATTATGTGATGTGTATTAATTTGTACCAGGGTGGATGGATGTGTGCATATACCTTTATTTCTATTGTGACGTAATTTTTAGTTTAGATTTTTTAAGTGTCTTAGTGTTTTCTGTACTATTTTTTTTGTGTTGTTTTAGACACCAATATTATATATATATATATTTTTTTTTGTTAAAATATACTAACCCAATATGTTTTTTTATTTATTTATATGCTACAATGTATAGCCTGTTTGTTTCCTTTTGTAACTATATTTTGTAACTTTTTTTATAATTATTGACGTGTTTTTCAGTTATTGTACTTTTTTTTGTATGTACTTTTTAACTGAAAAATAAATTTATTGATTGATTGATTGATTGATTGATTGATTGATTGATTGATTAATATTGTTTTTAGTAATGGCTTTTATTTTGGTCTATTAACAAAAATAACCAAAAGTTGGCTGTAAGATATAATTGAGCTAATCAAAAATACCTATAAGTATACTTGGGGGCGGGGACATTTGAAGAATCGCAGTGGTAAAACGTTTCCTATATCTTATACAAAAAGCATTAAGTATTAACAATACTAAATATTTAATATAAATATGCGTATATTTTAAGATTGTTAGGTACTCTTAAAATTGTGTTTTATTAGAAACTGGATTTTGATGTGGAGTTCCTCATATGATTTTTTTTTTTTAATAATGAAAAATAAAGTTATTTTTATGAAAAAGTTTTGCATTATCTAAAACTTAAAATAATATATTCATTTTTTTAGTGAAAAACAGGGCATCTAAAACAACATTAATTTTGTTTATAAGAAAAGTACCGTTATTTTTGACATAATTGAAAATTACTTTTACAGAAAAAATGTTTAAAATTAAAAATAACTTTTAAATATGGAAACTGGTTCATTTACAAGAAAAACCTATTTCTATATGCAATTACCAGTTAAATTTTTACGTTAGTAAATATTTATGTTTAAATGTAATATCTAAAAGAAGCTTAACAACTGTCAAAACAGCAAAACGTCACAGAAACGCTTGTTATCGCAAAAAAAACTAGAGAAAAACTTTTTTCTTGTAAATAAACGAGTTTGCATATTTGAAAGTAATTTTTAATTTAAAACATTTTTCTTAATAATAATGTTTAATATTGTCAAAAATAATGGTGCTTTCCTCTTAAACAAAATTTATATTTTTTGAAAGACCTCGTATACCAGTGAAAAAAAAATATCTGATGGCTGCGTTTTAGGTTTTAAACAGTGCAAAACTTTTTACAAAAAATAACTTTTTTGTAAAAATAATTAATAAAAAAATTTCCTACATGTAGATAACTTAGGCGGACACACTGTAGTTAATAAATCATATCGCTAAAAACCCATTTCTAATATACTTTTAATAAGGTGTCGAAAAACTTTTATAATATATTTTTGGGGTTCATAAGAAATATCGCTTTTAACTAATTTAAATTTTTGACTACTATCGTCAATCTGAGACAAATTAAAAAAAAAAAAAAACTTGTAAAAAATGTATTAATACATATTTTATTTGACGGTGGTCATTCAAAAATGCTTCTTGTCCACTTTAACTAACTGTCCGCTTTAGCAAAATGGTTTAAAATTGGTAAACATTGTTTGTTTTAAGTAGAAATAAATTTAATGTATTGGTAAATTTCTTTAGAATAGAGTACAATGTAGGCCGTTTAGTATGACTTCGCATATAGCAGCAAACCGTTTTTAGAGACGTAAGTATAGGCGTATGTTTGGTTTTAGTACGAGCCTTTATGAACAGACATTCGTTTATTACGACTCCGCTTACAACGTCCGACCGCTTTTAGAGACGGAATTTCGCACATGCCCATAGGAAATGAAGAACTTGAACAATATTCTGCTATTGATGACGATCGCGCAAAGTGTGAGAAACCGACCAGTCAAGAAGGCCACAATAATAATGACGATGGGCTGGCAAAAAAATTGTATTATATTGAGCGTACCTAAAGCTCTAAAAGCTGTAGAAGTGCCAAAAGTGTTTGTACTTACATAAAAATTATTACGTCTCATTGCATAATGCACTTCATACTTCTAACTATAAAAATAAAAACCAAAAACAATAAAAAATTACAGACTTTTTGCACTAGATGTTTAGTCGTTACAATAGATTATACTGTATAAGCAATAGAAATATCGGCCAGTTAAGCAATAACAAGCGATATACATAAAACATCTAATACTAAATGTTTACATGCCGATATTCACGTTAGACTGCCTCTTTTTCCTCACATTGCCCATATTTTACGCTATTTAGCCAATCTGATATAAACGTACATATGTGGTCACTGCTGGTCACCTTAATTTTGATACGTACATTATACCGGATCAGCTAAATAACATAACACATAGGCAATGTAAAGAAAAAAGACAGTCTAACGTAAATACCGGCATGTAAACACGGGTAACTAATAGTACTTGTTTTGTTATTGCATTACTGGCCGGTATACCAAAACTACTTGCTTATACAGAATATATCCCAAACAAGAATTGTCTTTTCGTTTAGTACGACTTCCGGTTATTACGAAGTAATATCAAAAGTCATTTTCTAGATTCTACTATATTACTAATATAATGGTAAATATGTAATCCTGTGAATTGTTGAGACTTTGTTTGGCTAAAATTTTACAAAATTAATTTATATAAGCATCGGTTCGGAACAACAAAACGATAAGGTGCATTTTGGAAAAACTTTGTATCTATACTCTGTTCACTATAGGTTGAGAAGAACACTTGAATAAAAAATGTATTTCATTGGTTTAAAAAGTCAGTAACCCTAGTTACCACAATTATAAAATGTGTTTTATTGGTTTAAAACTACAATAACCGGAGTTACTTACTAGGTATTACTAGTACTATCAATTTATAGTGGTCAAAGTAAAGGGAACTATTTTATCAGTAAAAACGATGCCAATCAAAACAAATGTTTATCAAAATTTTTACACAAAAAACAGACATTGAAGGGAAATAAAAAAATAAATTTTTTCATTAAACTCTAACATCGTTAGACTCCACTAGGAAAGGAACTTTATCGTCTTCAGAGCAGATTGTTTATTTGAGTGGTCATTAGCTACTTTCTCTTTATAAAGGGCTGCATATATGTTTATCTTTTTACTTTACTGTATTTTAAAATAAACATTCAATAAAGTTAAAACATTTCTAATTTTAAAAGGTGTAGCGGGAGCTCCTTTGCGAATATCAGAAAGAATCATATTTCTAATTATTTTCACCTCCCTTTTAGTATTATTTCTATAACATTCTTCTTTACTATTTTAAAATGGAAACTAATTTATAAGCAATAATTTTTACCAGTAAACAAACTAAATTTAACACAAGTTTTTATGCATTTAGGCTACTATCTAATATCATGACTAAACTAGGCACAGGTTGTCTAAGTCACGAGGCTAAAATACGGATTTGCGATTGACCATGGATAAGGTGCATATTGAAATAACACTCAATTTTTAAGCACATCCTTCATTGGATTTAAACAGATTAACAAAAAAAAAATACAGGTATATTCCGGACAATATAAAAAATATGTTTACATCACTAACTTGATCTTGTTTCAAAGTAAATAAGACGCATTTTTGGAATATGTTATCAATTTCCTTTCAACACAAAACTTTTTTCAGCGCAGAGACACGTTTGGAGTAACAAAAAAGGAGAATGCAATTATTAAAAACAGCTCTACAGAAATTTTTGATGTGATAGCAAAAACAAAAAACAGATGTATAATTAGCACCCTTAATTCTTCATGTTTATCGTATTTTTATTTACAGGATGATTTCGTTGCAAACCAGTGTAATCTGTCACAAATCAGAAAAATTAAACTTATTGTTGATGTTGATATAAATCAACAAAAAGTTTTTGTTTAGGCTTTTTAGTGATATATTAATTGTCTTAGAAAAGTACAGTATGCAACTCGCACGGAATACTCATTTTTGCTCGTTTCATCATAATATACTAAAATTGTATGTTTTTATATGACCTAGTATGGTGCAAGTCATGTTCTTGATTTTAATTTACAAGTTGCGGTAGAAAAAATATCCATTAATAATGCATTAATTTAAGGAAACCAATTTTTACGGTTCTATAAATAAAATAAATTTATTCTTTCCGTTTTGTAATGAAGTGGAATGTTTCCTTTAAATTTCATTAGCATATGCCACTTCAGCATAATATGTCACCCTCTTCTACTTTACCTATTTTTATTTATTCATTTATTCCGAAACGCTTATTTATATGAAAAAAATTAATGGAATATCTCTACTTAAAGGAATTTTGGACATAGAGCCGCAATTTTCTTAGATAATATTTCAATTTACTGAAAGTTATATAGGATAAAATTGCAAAATGTGTTATCTTTTCTTTCTCTTTAACATAACACAAAATATCTATGTAAAACTAATTAAAAGAAGGAATATATTTTTAGGTTAAAAGCAATTCCACCTAATTAAACTTTAAATAAAATAGAAAAATATATGGTAGTAGAATATGTTTATTTGCGATATTATTTTATTTTTATTAAATAAACACATTATAATTGTAATTGTTAATATATTTTTTTTTGAGCGGGGGCAATTTACGATGGTTGTGACTTTTTGATAAGAATCCTTTAAAATTATTTTAGAGGAGTTTTTTGACGAGCCTACCACAAACATTCATACCGCCATATATGGAAACGCCGCTTAAACCAAGCCTGTCAGTGTCAAACGTTTCGGGTGTCATACTGGGCGAACGCGTCAGTTTTTGGTGGGACAAGTTTTACCAATATTTTATACGCAAGTTTTAAACATTGTGCCAAAAATCGTAAAAGTTACACTGGGCGCCGGGAGGATGATATCTAGGGAGGTGAAAAAATTGAAAATGTCGAGAAGTAAATAAAAATTAAGAGCAAAAAAAAGTCTTCACCTTTAAAACACTTTTTTCCATATATTATTTTTTGTGTTCTTAAACTCCGCTGCGCGTGGAAAGCAAAAAAATATTTTTACCCTACAAAAGGTACTATTTCATAAATTTTCAAAATGTACTCAAAAGCAAGGGGGTGCAAATGCATCCTCTTGCACCCGCTTCCCGCGCCTATTGTTACAGTCAAGAAACCATAGGGCTCAAACACATGTTTCGGTTATAAAACTAGGCGGGAGTCGTAACTGTAACCCTTGCGATTTTTGCCACAATGTTGAAAAAGTGCATGTAGAACATTGTGGTAAACTTGTCCGACAAAAATGTTTATTTTTCGCTTTTAGTTTATTTGTTGTTTTTTAATTTATTATTATTACTATTAAATTGGTAAACACACACTAAAAAACACCACTAGTACCTTTTTCACAGACTACAGTAAAAAGCACAGCAACGAGTAATTTAATTGGTCTAAAACGTTACGGACGGTCATGCAAAACTGTTACATTGGCAGGGCATTGTTGCTTGTAGTTTGTTTAACCTTTTTTTGTTTTTCCTAATAAAACAAATTAAGAACAAATATTTAACTAACCAAAACTAACCATGACCCTCCAATTTCAATCAATCAAATTACCCGCCCCTGTGCTTTTTACTGTAGTGTGTCTTTCAGCGGTGAATAGGGTAAATTTTACACCAAAGTTGTCAATTCAGAATGCACTCCTGATGTTTGAGCATATATCAGTCTAGAGGCAGCTTTGCCGCATGTAGAACGTACGGCGGAGAGAAAACAATAGGGTAGTACCTATCTCTCTAGCGATCCTGACTTGGTTTTATGGAAACACCGCGGAAGTTCATTCTTTAAAATAAAAAATGAAATAAAATCGGTTTACAATTGACGAAGTAATAGCATAATATACAAAAAAACATACCTAGAGGTGAATAGACAATCACCGTCTTTTTGAAGTCGGTTAGAAAAGGATAAGCTTTAGTTGTTTTTATTCTTTTATAAAATTGAAAGATCTCCTAAATAAATAAAAGTAGACTGCAGTTAATTCTCATCTGGAAAAGAGCCAGTTAAAAGCGAAGAATAGCGATGGTTACTTCTGAATTAAATAAAACATGGCATGTGGTAATTAGAGCGCCCTCCCATTCTATTCATTAATGAGTTTTAAACATTTATTTATTACTAGCTGACGTTGTCTTGTCTCTACTATAATTATTTTATTTAAACTGGAATAATTATTAAATAAAATATGTTAAAAAATTTAGTGCTTATTGTAACGGTCTTTAATACACATACAAAATTAAGCTGATCCGACAGACATTGGTCTTTTTATAATTTATTGTAAATTTAACTATTATTAAATAATTTTCTATTAACAGCTTTATATACAGACTGTCCACGGATGGCGTTAGCAAGAGGATAAATGAACCAAAAATTTCAATTTTCTAAAAAATGTCATAAAAATTTTTGCTTTAAAAAATATGATTCACGAAGAGAAAATGTTGTGTTTGTATACAGAGTTCGCAAAAACTCAAAAAACATGATTTTTCTCCAAGGGTGAACTAACTTTATTTTCCAGTTTTAAGCAAAAATCATTTAGAAAATTTATTTAGAATAGCATTTTGAATGACCTTATTTATGTTACAGGGTATCAAAAAGTTTCATGAAACTGAGGTTAGGGTTATTAAAAATTAATAATTTTAAATTTTCATAATAAAATGATCTAAACAACTCTTAAAATTTCTTTGTCAAACACCTGCTTTCTCCAAATTCCTACACAACACAATTTTTTAGCCGTAAACGAATGTGATTAAGCCGTTTTTACCAAACTATGGAGTTCGATAAAAAAAATAGTGTTTTTAATAATTTCAAACATTATTTCAAATAAATTTTCCCAATGACATTTTGCTTAAAAATAAAAAATAAAGGTAGTTTTCTCTACTAGTTTTTAGGTTTTTGAAAACCCTGTATAAAAAATTAACATTTTCTCTTTTTGGTCCATTTGTCCTCTTGATTCTTGATAACCCCATCCGTGAACAGTCTGTATATTAAAGAGAATAAGCTTAATGAAGTCATTCATAGGCAATGTATGGAAAGGAGACGGTCTAACCAAGGGGTTTCCAAACAAACAATAACAAAAGTTCCTTACCTCAAGTAAAAATTTCTTATACCAGCAAATAAAAAGGTCTTTAGGTAAAAAGTTTTAGTGTTACTTTCTTTTTTCCCTTACTTTGTGCCCCTCTCAAAATCAACCGTAAATTTAATTCTTTATCCTATAAAAAAATCTTTTACTTTTTTTTGTACCTTATATTTGGAAAAAAATCTCATTTCTATTGATTTTTCTGTTAAAACAGCTTGAATTCACTTTGTCTTATTAACACGCGACGCCCCTGGAAGGACACTGCGACGCCCTAGGGCGTCACGACGCACGGGAAGCCCTGGTCTAAGCAAAGCCTATGTAATATATTGTATATTTTTTTAACTAACTTTTTAACTTAACTTTAACTTGTCTAACACAACAACTGGCATGTAAACATTTTGGATCGGATGACAAATCGTACTTTCTTTGTTGTTGCTTTACTGGCCGATATACCTTTAAATATTGCTTATACCGTATTTTTACCCCCTATATTTCTAAATTTTTAATGAAAAACTATCTTATGGGACCTTTTACACCGAATACAATTTTCAGGGAAGTTACAAAAAAAAAAAAGATTTTTATTTGTTGCACGCCTAACGAACCACGCTGTATAAAAAAGCAACAGACATGTCGTTTACTATTATTTTTTATGGTAAAAACTTAACAGCGTACAAAAAAACCGTAGTGTGTTGAAAATGCCATAATAAATATATCGCGTGCAAGAAAAGCGGAAACAAGAAAAGCGGATAATAAGGTTAAAAACTATTAAAAATTTACTGTGTATTAAGTACCGTAAAAATAATTGGGTTTTTCTCTTTTCTTTTTTTGTTAATTACTTTAAGTAAAACTCTTTTATAAAATAAAATTTAGTAAAAGGGATCCCACCAAAAACATGTGAAAAAGTTTAATACTAAAATTATGCTAGGCCGTGGGCTTCGCCGCAAAGAGAATGGAGCTCTAAATGAGTGACAAGTTCTGTACAGGGTGTTTTATTTTGGATGGTTTGACGGTATATCTCGAAAACCGTAAGAAATATTATATACAGGGTGTTATTTAATAAGTGTCCGATATTTCAGAGAGTGATTTTTCAAGTATTTTTAAGGTAAAAGTTCCTATGAACGTGTGGTCTAAGATGCTTCGCTTTCAAGATACAGGGTGTCAAAGTTTTATTTTTATTTATGTTTTTTCTGCATAATTTCCTAAATAATGCCGATTTCGAACGAAAATTGGTACCTTGGAGGTTTTGACGTGAGAAATTTGAATTTGTTCTTAATTTAGCTCTTACTTGTAGAGGGCGCTAGCCACATGTATATTCTCACTTTCAAAGGCTCATGACTTTTTGTACAACCCTGTATTTACATTTTTGTTAAAAGAAATGGATTCCTTAGTCATTTTTACGTAAAAGGTACTCTTATTAGATGACGCTAGGAGCAACCGTTTTCGAAATATTTTAGTTTAAAATAATCGATGCATACGCTTAGTAATAAATATGCATGCATTGAGTAGGCTACTTGATAAAACCGTCATTTTCGGCGGTCTTTACTTAGCATATTTATTACTAAGCGTATGCATCGATTATTTTAAACTAAAATATTTCGAAAACGGTTGCTCCTAGCGTCATCTAATAAGAGTACCTTTACGTAAAAATGACTAAGGAATCCATTTCTTTAACAAAATGTAAACACAGGGTTGTACAAAAAGTCATGAGCCTTTGAAAGTGAGAATATACATGTGGCTAGCGCCTCTACAAGTAAGAGCTAAATTAAGAACAAATTCAAATTTCTCATGTCAAAAATCCCCAGGTACCAATTTTCGTTCGGAAATCGGCATTATTAGGAAATTATGCAGAAAAACATAAATAAAAATAAAACTTTGACACCCTGTATCTTGAAAGCGAAGCATCTTAGACCACACGTTCATAGGAACTTTTACCTTAAAAATACTTGAAAAATCACTCTCTGAAATATCGGACACTTATTAAATAACACCCTGTATATAAATATAAAATATATAAGATATATAAAAATCTAATATAGGACTTCCGATCTCTTTTTTGAGAAAACAACTATAGTGAAAACAGTTCATGGCTTCTGTGATCCATCTCTGAGCCACAGGGTGATTTACAGATTTTGCCAATTTTTATTACCTTCTTTAACTCGTTTGCTAATAAAGTTGTAAAAAAGCTTTAAATAGGTTAATTTAGTAGTTTTTTCCGTAGAATATTGTGGTGTAATTATATCGGTTAGTTTTTGAGAAAATTACCCAACTTATGTTTTTTCTAATGGAACACCCTGTATATTTTTATTTGGATTTATTACGTTTTCTTTTAGCTTTTTAAAAATATATACAACTATATATTTCTTGTTTAAAGTTTTACCAAAAATTAGCATTTTTCATAAATTTTGCTTTTTATAGAAGGCCATGACTGAAAATGACAAGACAATATTTTCAATACCTACTTTTTTCGCTTCCGCTACCCTAACAAATATTTTATTAACAAATAACTTTGATATTTATAGGGTACTTTAATTTGCTTGGCTAAGCTTTAAAAATATAACTTTATCATAGAAAGGCACCACTACAAAAAGAAGTTATACCTATTTACTAAATGAAAAAAAAATACCTAAAACATTTAATATAAAAGAATTCATACATAAACTAACAAAAAACAAAAACTAAAATAAATGTTTAAATTGAATTGTTTCTTAATGTGTACCTATTTATTTTATTTTTATTTAGTAAATATTTTTTTTTCTTCTGTAATAGGTCTTTTTCTATAATAGAGTCATATTTTTTAAACTTGTCTATTATTAATGTGTTGTTTATTATAATTATATTGCAAGTTTTTAAAATATTTTTTAAAAAATTGCATACATATTTTTAGAGTTTAGGTTCTTTAATTTAAATAAATTAAAAATGTAAAAATTGATTTTTAATAAAATATCCAGTTAAGGTAACGGAACCGAAAAAAGTAAGTATTGAAAAATGTTGTTTTGTCATTTTCAGTCATGGCCTTCTATAAAAAAAGCAAAATTTATAGAAAAACTTGATTTTCGTTAACACCCTAAATAAGAAATACATATTTAACATATATTTTTTAAAGACCAAAAAAGCTTGATAAAAATATACAGGGGTTCCATAAACTAAACAAAATGAAAAAAAACTAATTACACCACAATATTCTACAGAAAAAAACTAGATAATTAACCTGTCTAAAGTTTTTTACAGCTTTAATAGTAACCGAGTTAAAAAACGTTATAAAAATGGGCAAAATCTGAAAATCACCCTGTCGCTTCGAAATGAATCGCAATAGCCATGAACTGTTTTGACTATAGTTGTTTTTTCAAAAAAATAGATCGGGAGTCCTATATTGTATTTTTGATATTCATCACGGTTTTCGAGATATCCCGTAAAACCATCGAAAATGAAACACTCTGTAAAAATCCAAATATGTATGAGATATTAACATACGATTTGACTTGGCCAGGTTTCATTACATCAGTCATTTTATATAGTTATTCAACCTATTTAAATATATATATATATATATATATATATATATATATATATATATATATATATATATATATATATATATATATATATATATATATATATATATATAATATATATATATATATATATATATATATATATATATATATATATATATATATATATATATATATATATATATATATATATATATATATATATATATATATATATATATATATATATATATATATTTAATTCTGATAAAAACTGACAAAGTCAAATCTAACCTACTTTAAGATCTCATATATATTTGGATTTTGTACCGAATTTGGCATTACTCATTCTTTTGCGACAAAGCTCACAGCAACGCAAAAAATTAGTGCTCACCTTTTTCACATTTATGTTTTTGGTGGGATATCATTACCCTTTATAAATAACAGAACTATAAAACAATACAATTACCTCTAACCATTTCTTTTCTTTTATGCTTTGTGTATTCACTTTATTTATTAGGGTAGCAACAAAAAAAGGAACATAATATAGAATAGTTGTCAATATATTATGGATATTCAAAAAGCAAAATAAAAAAGTTATGTTTCCACCCGAGACCGAACCGGGTGGAAACAAACGCTACAATAAAAAAATACATTTTTTAGTATGGGGATCCGCCAACTTCTTTTTATTTTCAGATTTTTTCCTACGCTAACACACAGTTACTGAGCTGGATTTCAAATTTCATCTTTCTAGGTAATTTGGATGTAAGTTTCATGTGTTTATGTTAAATAGGTTTTTAGTTATAGAGGGGGTTAAATGTAGCACCAAGTGGCACAATGTGGCAAATGCGGCGGTGTAGCCAGTTTTTTGCTTGAACTTGGCCTAACACGCTTCCGAGTGTCTTAATTTATTTTAATATACCACTAAATATACACACTTTTAGCAAAATCAAAAGGTTCATAGGCAATGAGTGGAAAAAAGACTAATAGGTAGAGATTTAGAACCATTTACACGATAATATCCTTTCTTAGTTCATTTTTCATTTAAGTCAAATTGTCAATTTTTCTTATGTTGAAAAATGTAAAAATAAAGAAATTCCGAAAACATATTTTATTTGTTCTTTTTACCTAAAAAGTTTTATAATAAAAAAACATGAGTTTATTTTCCAAAGTTTTCAAAACGACCCTAACACTAGACAAACAGCAATGTTTTTTAAATATTCCTGTAATTTTAAATTTTATGTTAAAATATATTGAATTTGGCTTGTTTTTTAACTAACTTAGTATATTACATTACAAGTTTGGAAAATGACTAATTATACACGAGTGTAAAAAAGTAATTTTCACACAAGTAATATACAGTATTTTTCCTACGCCCACAAATTATTCTCCAAAAACTAAATTTTAAGTTTGTTTGTCTTCACAGGAAAAATAATAAAACAATTGAACACTTTGCAACACTGGGTGATATAGAGAATCAGCTAAATAAAGTCTTTTATACGCAATGTGTGGAAAGGACACAGTCTAACGCAAAAGCCAGCATGTAAACATTTTGGATTGGGTGACTAATGGTGCTTGTTTGGTTGTTTTATTACTAGCCTATACCTTTACAAAAAGCTGATATAACATATTTTTTCTTACTGCGGTAGATTATGCTGTTTGACAATATTTTTATATTAAAAATCACGTTAGTAGCTTTGCATAATTTTTATTATCTTAAAATTTAAAAAGTCCTGACTAAAAATATTTTTTTCATTCTAATTCGAATTAACTGCCTAACTTCAAATTTATTTTAAATAACAATATGACAGCGATGACAGCTGTTTTTTGTTCTGGTTGGGGCGCATTTAGATTCGACAAAATTGTGGTAAACTTTACCCCTACCTTGACCTGGCAAATTAATTTTTTCCTTATGTTTGGTTTTGATAAGGTCTTGCTTATTGCGCATGTCTTCATGTGCGCATGTCAAGCCTTTACCGGGCGTCGATTCTGAATGCGCCCTTGGCGTAAGGCACCTATACAATCTTTTAGAATGACATCATAACATATATCACACTAGTGTTGTAAAGTACTATGCAACACTAGTGTGATATAAGGCATTTTCTATACATAAAGACAGTGTGCTGTTTACTATTTTCACATGTGGTCGTAGAAAATAGTATATTTCCTAACTAATGCTAAAAGTGCGACTGCAGTCAAGTGCGAAAAAGGCAGTTTCGGCACGTGTTAGGACCGTTTTTTTTCTACCAGCGTAAGGAAAACATCAAAACATTTTTTAAATTTTAACACAATGCTACCTAATATCGTATTTGTACTCATTATTATTGTTGGCAAATGTACGATTTGTGGCATTTTAAAGATTATTAGGGAATTAAAGGAGTTTTAATAATTATACAAATATAATTTGACTTGTTTAAAAAATATTCGTTTACGGTAAAAAAATATTTTGTTAACAAACAACTTAACTAAGTTGATGACAGTACATATTTTAAAGTATCATTACGTGGCAAAGCTGTTAAAATAAACCTCATTTTTGAATTAAATTGTTCATTTTTAGAGTACTATAAAACCGCAACACGCAATTTAGAAAAAATATGCTTTTTAATGGTCCAGTTAAAAATTCCATTTACGCTTTTAAATAAAACCAATGTGGCCAGAAGTGCGGAGCAGTTTTACGAAATATCAATAAATAACAAAAAAATACATTATGTGCTATTTGTATGTTTGCGTTAAATTTATCGAAATTATAATATTTTGGTGGTGTCTGGCTTTTGGAGTGATTAAGGTAAAAAATATAAATATACCGGGTCCCACAAGATTTCTTTTCGGCTGCAATTTTTTATTTTTATATTGATACTAAAAAACTTTGTAAGGTTGTTAAACTAATTAAAAATCATTTTCATGCTTGTATGATAAGCTTTTTGCTCTTCTATTCTGGTTTCACTAAAAATATTTAAAAATTTTGATATTTATATGAGACACCTGTATATTTTGTTTTTCTGGTTCTACACACAACTGTTCCTCAAAATACACCATTTTTAAAATTTTAGTCAATTTTTTTGTTAATTAAATATTTTCTTGCAAGTGTCATAGTTATTTTGAAATTACTTCGTGTACATAACTTACTTTTAAAAAATATGAACTTAATTTTATCTTTTTAAACTTTTTAAATAGAGACCTCCAAACTTTTAATCTTTTTGTTTTTTTTTTTCGCCCTGGCACAAAAACTAAAATGGGACAATATCACTTTTATAATATTACTAAATGCAGTACCTTATAGCAAATCCAACGGCAGCTGTAAGTAGATTTTTCACTTAAAACTATGCACTTTATCAATATACTTTAAAGTTTCAAGTTTCATTAAAATCGGTTAAGATGTTTTTAAGTCATTTGAAAAAAAATTAACTTTAACTCCCTGTACATTGGAAACCATGGGTTTCCGAACCCATGTGCATGGAACTTTTTTATTATATTTTAGTAAAGAATTACCCCACGAGCGATGGTCCATGTTTTTGAAACACCCTGTATATAAAAAAATATATTTTATTGTGTAAGTTGTAAAGTTCATCGTAGTTGCCATTAAAACAGCAACCTAATAGAGTTAGTTGATGTGAAAACAATTGCATTCGTGACTTTAAAAATTTATTGTACTCTTAAAAAAACATGGATAAGATTGATCGCAAAAAATATTGATTTTAAGAAGATATGGAGTTAAACTGAGTATTAAAGCATCATTAATTTGCTTATTTATCAAAAGCAAGAAGAGTTAGCATCTTTCACAAATAAAATAAGTAAAATGAAACATTTTTAGGGGTAGTAAGTAGTAGATACAGAGTTTGTAAGGGCGTATTCCTGAGCCCTTTTTATTAAAAAAAGTTTACATAAACGTGAATCCCTAAATTTCTTGTTCTCATGATACAGGGTGTTAAGCTTTTTATAAAACCTAAAAATTCCTAAAATCCCTATTTTAGTAAAATTTTCTTAGGTTAGATTTTAACATTATTTAATAAAGTATTTGTTGTTGTTGTTACATAATTGCTAATGGAAAGCTATAACACCTAATTTAAAAAAAAATCTTCTAATGTTTCTTGTATGGTCCAGAAATATACAGTTTCGCGGATTTTATTTTGTTTTTCTGGAAAACTACAAAAAACAATGAAAAACAAAAAAGTATTTTTAGGCGTTTCATTTGAAAAATATATATAAATATAAAAATATATATAAGTTGCAAATAAGTCAGTGGCGTACATTTTTTGTCAATAATATTAGCTGATATGAGTCCCCGCCGCGACTGGTCTCACAAATTAAAATTAATTAAGGGCTAAATTAACTCCCTATTTTAACAAATAACACAGTCAAATCCTATTAAAATCGGGTAATGCATATTTAGGATATAGGGCCATTCAAGTATTACGTAAGCAGATTTATTACCCTTAATAACCTCCCTCCCCCATGTCATCAAAAGTAAGCAAAGTCTTACCCCCCTCCCATGCTTACGTAAACATTTGTATATGCATTTTTCTTTTAATGTATTTGTCATTTTTATTGTTTTATAAGCAGCGGTTATAATTCTAGAACTAAGAAAATAGGCTTAGGTTAGAGGACTTTACCGCACAAAAATATGCATTTAAACAAACTTTACTTACCGTATTCCACATAGAGCAAGGTACAAATATTACAAAATTAATTAATATTACGAACACAAAAACGTTCCTAAAAATTATTGGTTTGTATATTAATGTTTACATCAAGCCATCCAAATACAGAAATACAAAAAAAATTAGCATAGTTTATTATTGTGACCAGTCGACAGAGTCAGTTATATAAAATAAATATGTCAGTGTTTCCATCTTGTAGAGTAAAGATCCCTGAAGATGCCTTAAGCAATCGCTGGCAAAACGTCTGTAAACGGTTTCAATTTGACGCGGTCCAAACTCAAGAACCAAGATTCCTTAGTTTTATAATATAGTACTTATACTAAAAATGGTTTTTACCCTTACCTTAAACAAAATTATAGTAGATTAAATGTATTCTTAGTTACTAATTGCAATTATTTTTTATTTTTCTTATAAAAAATATTAAATATTTCTTGTAGGACTGTGCTTGTTATTTAAATATACGCCACACTTGGTTCACTAACTACATTTTGTACTTTTGTATGGGATTTTTAAAACTTTCAAAAAATGTTGGTGTAACTTGGGTTATTATATTTAGAACTACATTTTGTGCCGTAATTTCCATACTTGATTCTAAGCGAGTACCTAAATGTATTCATTATTTGTGGAAATCACCTAACATGTGTATTGTTTTGAAGCATAGGCGAAGTCAGGAGTACTCGGCCACTTAACCGCTCCCTAAGCGGAGTGTCAAAACTATCAAAATAAAGCCACGCTATTAGTTTAATTTAAAAATGTTGACACTCTGGTTACCCAGCGGCTGAGTAATCTTGAATGAGCCCCATTCACTGATCTCGATGAATTGCCAATGGTATAACTTGCGCGAAACAAAAGTTACATTTCATGGGCGAAAAAACCGGTTTGTGCACAAGCCAGTTGAGGGCAAACGCACCCGGCTTTAAACAAACTATCCGCATTATAGGAAGGAATTTGTTGACGGCGTCCTGGTTTTCCGTTCGAAGTACGGTAGCTAATGAGCGTTACAGTCAGACCACGGACAAAAGGTACGGGGTGCCGGTGTTTGTATTTTGCCACGGCTTTTAAGTGCGCATGTTCGTCCACCCACTGCGCGAGGTCGTAAAAATCCGAAAAATGCTTCTTGCCACTGCGGATCTAAATGTAGGTTATCTATGGCCCCATTATGTGGGTGGGTTGCCTTATCGATACCGTAATTCGCAAATTGGCTAACTCCATATCCACAAAATTTTACGTCAAAGACAAAAATATTTGAAAAATAATATGAAAATATATTAAAATAAGGAATTTTAACATTTGGTAAATAGAATAATGTTATATTATTTTAAACAAAGAAAGCATATACATTATTTTAGGTTTATATTTTATAATAGTTCAAGTAATTACCTTTTGTTTTGAAGGAAAATAGAGTTAGCCGATTTGCGAATTACGGTACCGATATGTGTAAACCAGTAAAAGCTGCTGCTGACGTAGTCCCAAACTAGACACCCCCATGTCATCAAAAATAAGCAAAACCAAGACCCCCGCCCCCTGTAGTCCTTACGTAATACCATAGAGTAAGGAAATTATAAGAGTTATCATGGAATAGCCGATTTAAGGACAGGTCAGGCGAAATCTCCCAATATAATTTTATTCTTTTCTCGTTGAAATACCGCCAGTTAGTCATTTCAGTAAGCTTACGTGTCTCCCCACCGCTGATGTTACACGAGGCGAGGCTTCGACCGACGCATTTAAAGTGTAAACTGGAAAAATGACAAGCCTGCCGCCAAGCCTGCCGCAAAAGCGGTACGAAAATTTTAGCATGCCATGGTTTCTCTTATCCGTAGGTATGTTACTTTATGGTAATACTTAAACGGCCCGTATTATTAATATCCCTTTTTTGTTTAACACCCTTTATCTTCTAAACAAAGCATTTCCGAGCCTATGTTTATATAATTTTTTTCATAAAATTGGCTTAGGAATACGCCCCTAAATTTTCTTACCGCAATTAGGACACACCCATGTGCGTAGCCAGGCACCGGCAGAGGGGGCAGTTGCCTCCCCTAGCCTTGGACAAAATTTATAACCGTTTTGTATATATTAATAATTTTTTACGTACATTTGAGGACTCTGCAATGATAAAAATACATAAAAATATACAGGGTGTTTCTTTATTGCGTTAAAAAAATAATAAAATTATATTAATTACTTTATTTAATGGAAAAAAGTTAGGTCCCACATAAGTCCGAAAATGCATTGTGCATGTTTTCAAGAAACAGTGTTAAAGTTTTTTTTTTTTATCGTATTTATATTATTATCCTAAATATTATTGAGCCAATTTTAATAATAAGTTAAGTTGATACTGTTGTAATATTGGTCTAATTTAGCCCTAACTTGATTAAATTGTTCTTTCTCTAAAAGTCTAGGGGCGTCTTCAGCGGCTTGTAAATGAATATTTCTATACATGCCACAATTTTTTTCTACTGTTTATATTTTATTTAAATTGGCCTAATAAAATTACATTTTAACAAACAAGTAAATATATCTAGTACCGTTTATGGGTTTTCTGTCACCCCGTGCAGAAACCCAAATTGCCGACCCCCTGATGAAAAAAATAATGCCCGCTAAGAATTTTTGAATAGAACAAAAAAAAAAGAAGAAGAAATGGACCCTGAATTTAAAATTTGAGAAATGGGGAGGTACATTTTAAAAAAATAGCTTTTTTACTACTCTGTATCTAAAAAGTTAAGCTATTTACAGTATAGGTTTTCTTAAACTGTTTTTCTAATTAACTAATAGTATATAGATCCGAATAGGAAGTGATTTTTACCCATTTGTTTACCGGATAAAAACTATTTTATATTTAAAATAGAATTTAAACAAAGGTATTTCCATGAAGTTGCCTACAAATATTAGGCCAAGGCCATATTTAATTAAAAAAAAACAACCTTAAAATGTTTAACATACCTTGTATAGCGACAACCCCCATATTTTTAAATACGTACGTATGCTAGTTATTAAAATATATATTTGTAAAAAATACTGAATGTACCAAAAAATATTAAGTTTAAAATTTAAAAATGTACCACAGTTTTTGTATAAAATCAAAGAAACAAAATGAACTTATATATAGGTACTGTCATGTGTAATAAAAATATAAAAATTGACATTTAAAAGGGTCACTATAAAATTTTAAAACTTACTTTTTTAATTGGTCATAGCCTTAAACTAATTTTTAAGGCAACTTTATGGCAATACCTTTGTTTAAATACTATATTTTATAATAAACAGTTTTAATCCGGTAAACAGATGGGCAAGGGTCGCTTCCTATTCGGATCTTAGACTTAAAATATTTAGACTTAAAAAAAATAGCATCTTATTCTGAAATACCCTGTATACCTTGTACCTGGCCATTTAGGATTTTTTTTTTGTAAATATAAATATCTCAAAAAAGGGTGGCTTTGATCAACTTTGACTAAGTCTTTTTTATGTAAAATATGTTAAAGAATAGCAGTTTTTATTTAAACATTACATACAGGGTGTCCCAAAAAGTTATATTGTTTTTAATTTGTGCAAGGTACGGCAGGTTGCGCTCTCTGAAGTTTACATTGAACTTGATAACAAATTGAAGTGTCTTAGCTTCTAACCCCTCCCCCAACCTGGGGAAATATTGTGACAAGTCACCCAATACTAACAAAATTATTTATAAAAAACTTAAACAAGACCCTGTATATCTAAGATCATTTACTTTTAAACTAAGATAAGTTACCTTAAATCGTGAAATTTTAGCCTCAGAAATTTATGGTAGCAATTTTTGCAGCTTTTAGCGACATCCTGTATATTTTAGGAAACAAAATAGTATTTTTTAAGCGAAAATTTTAAAGTACCCCAATAAATCATAAAAACAAAATGTGCAATAAACGTTAAGTAGTTAAATAATAATGGAATGTAAAAAAACATAAATAATAAAAATAACTGTAGTATTTATTTTAAATTTAAAAACATACATCTATATTTTTCAAAATTTTCGATATTTTTATGATGCCTAAATTTTTGAACAATCAATTTTATTTTAGCATGTTTTTAGCCATTTTTGTCCATGCATAACACTAAAAATCATTTAATTATTCACGGAAAATTACATTGTTTGGTGAAAATGAACCAGCATAGGTACATATTTCACTTTTAATTTATGTATTTTAGCATATAAAATACTGCATGAAGTGCGTTTATTTTATATTGATGCAAATTTTAGTGCGTGTGCAATAAATTTTAAAGTTAAAATGTCCAAAAGATACAATTTTTAACAAATACCCTTAAATAAGTAATTTGTGGTTGCTATCCTTATAATAAGCTATATTTTATGGTACATTAAAATAAAAAAATATTTTTAATACTTCACTTTTAATGTTAAATACATAGATTTAATTTTATTTTTACTTTTTAGTGGTATTTTATTTAACTTTTTAATTTAAGGTTTAATTTTTATTAGATAATTGTTTTTCTTGTATAACTTTTTACAGCTAATCTGAAGAATTTCTGATTATCTCATGGTATTTTACTTATAATATGTTATATTATTTTTTTTTCGCAGTTTTATGATTAACTTAGGCGAAAAAGGGGGACAAAATGGTAATAAAAGAAATCGTTACAGCAAACTAATGGTATATTAACAAATAATTTTGGACCAAAATAATTCGTAAGTGGGTAAAGGGGTGGTTTTTAAGTAAAAAATAATTTTTGCAATTTCCAGCAAAACGGCGCATTCTATTATTAAAAATAATAAATACAAAAGTTGTCGACATTAAAAAATACCAACATCTTATGTGATAACCTTTTTTACCTAACCTCAAAATTTTTCTAGAAAAGTTTAAGAAACTGTTTATTCGGCTTTTAATTTTTATCTTTTACAAAAATGGTTCGATTAAGCTGAAATTTAAAGAAAATATTTTTTTTGTCCTACTTCACCTTAGGTCATTTTTTGTATATTTAGTTTTAACTTACCTTTCATATTACCAATCGAAGTAAAATTTTGTATATCTTAGTTTTGCACATGCTTTATGCTTAGTTTTTCCAAAATGCCAAATTTAAATTTAAACATTTTTGTTCTATTTGTCCTCTTGTAATACCCATATTGTATACCTTGCCCTACGTAATATCCTGTATAATAGTAATTTAACTTTTACATTTAAAATGGTTCCAAACATTTTTTATTATTCAAAAATTCTTCAAAATTACAATTTTACTAAATAGTAATTATTTTTCGACGAAAGTAACACAATCCACGAGTATAATAAAAATTTCAATATTTTGTATTTTTTTAGTTTTTTAATTAAAGTATATATTTTTAGATATATTTATTTCAAATTTATATATATAAAAAAAACAAAAATATGAGCCCTAGGATTCCGTTTTAAATAAAACAAAATTCAAAATGGCCTTTTTTAAAGTAAGTTTGCATAATAAAGCCTGAATATTTATTACTAGAAAATAATCAGTGTATTTTAAATAGTATAAAGAATATTTTTCTTAATTTTCAGCTTAATTAAACCCTTTTTGTAGAAAATAAAAATAAAAATCAAAAAAGCAGTTTTTGAACATTTCTTAAAAGTTTTTGAGGTTAGGGAAAAAATGGGTATTACATAAGTTATAGGTCTTTTTTTATTATCGACTACTTTTTTAAAACTTTTATTAAAGAATGCATTGTTTAGCTAGAAATTGCAAGAACCTATTTCATCTTAAAAATCACACCCTCTTTACGTCCTAACGAATTATTTAATTATTTTGGTCCAAAATACTTTTCCTTCATAGTTATATATGACGCATTTAACAAAAGTGTAGCAATACTTTGCTGTAAGGGCAGTTTTTGCAATTAACTATTTAGCAAGCACTAAATAGATTGTTATTAATTACTTCTTTATTTTAAATGCATATGCTATGCCGAATTAATGTAATTTTGCTTAATTCGTGAAATGAGCAGTAAATAAGACTGTCACATTGGAGTGGTCATGTTAAGTTCTGGTTAGTTTATTCTATTTTTTTATTCGTTTTATAAAAAAAAAAAAGATTTAACTACTCAGAACTAACTATGACCCCCAATGTGACCAAACAGCTTTATTTGATGAACTAAGCAAAATTTTAATTTAGCCGAATACATGAAATCAACAATTACACAAATTTGGCGTGAGACATATATTGTTTTTTGACTTAAACTTAAAAAATTTAAAAATCAATGCCAAAGTTCTTAATAATATTAAAAAATATATATATTGAAACAGTACCAGTTATACTTATGATCATGCAGTAGGGTAAAAGCCGGATAGTTGCCTCGGGGGATACATGCACCAATTTTTTATACACTATGTTAGGAGTTTAAGTTGCGCTGGCGCTTTACTACAATAAGTGGTGATTCCCCGCAGGCCTCAATGCCGGATAAGTCATCGAAATACGCGAATGTGTTTTGCGCGTATCAGCAAAAACCTTTTGTGGCGGACCTTTAACGGGCGATATAATTATATTGGTAAGTATTTTCTATTAAATATTTTTTTACCGATCGAGGTTTCGGTAAACTTTTTGTTTCTTTGCATGCATTAGAGTTTAAATTACATTGTTTAATATGTTTTATTGTTAAATAACTTGTATTTATTTCGCAAATAAAAAGGGCAAGTATCCGCATCAAAAAGGATAGTCGCCTTACATATTTACGCGGATAGTTGCCTTTAGATTAGCTAAACATTTTTTACAAGCAAAGACGGATTTTATTTTTTTATGGTTTTTTCTGTGATTGTAACTTGTTTTAAATAAAGTAATAATCTATTTAACTTTATTGTATTCATTCTAGACGAGCAATATGCCTCGAAAATATAAACGTAAACTAGGCGTGGTTCCACGGAACATCAAATGGACGGAAGAGAGCTTAGCACTAGCTTTGGAAGAGTTGCGAGAAAAAATGAGAAAAATTAATGCTACCAAAGGATTACCACTCAAAAGAATTAATGTCGAAAAATCGATAAAATATACTCAAGAGATATTGAAAAAAAAAATGCTAATTCGACTAAAACAGTTTCAATTGATGAATATTGCGTGGAATGCTTTGAGAATTACAATTTGACTAAATCAATGGATTTAATGTAAGACGTGTAGAATGTGGAGGCATGAGACGTGTACTAGATTTAAAAACTACTGGAAGCCTTAGCTTCCAGTAAAAATTAAGGCTAGTAACTAAGTTGATTACCTAAGTTTTTATTTTTAAGAAAGATTCTAATATTTTATAATAACCAATATAACTTTAAGTTTTTTTTATCTTTATAAGTTTAATCAATAAAATTAAAAACTATTTAAAAATGTTAATTATTATTTAAAATTTTAGTTCATAAAAGATCTCAGTATTTAATTTATAAAAACTGTTTAAATAAATAATAGTTTAAAAACTAAAAAACACGCTTTTATATGCAACCGAACTAAAAATTAGAAAATAATTTTTCATTACAAAGAGTTTGTCACTTCAGAGTAAAAGCGTGGGGTGCATTTTACTATTTTTTCATAACTTTTCCCTCATAGATATTTGCAAATAGAATAATTATAACATTTAATATATTAAGCACCCCACGCTTTTATTCTGAAGTGACAAACTCTTTGTAATGAAAAATTATTTTCTAATTTTTAGTTCGGTTGCATATAAAAGCGTGTTTTTTAGTTTTTTTAAACTATTATTTATTTTTCATTTTTAGTTCGATATATCAATTAGTTTTTTAAAAATAAATGCTCCAGTTTATTCACTAAAAATCCTTCGCCATTTTGTCAAGAGACAGAGGATCTGTAAAGGAATTTATTTATCCTGGCGGTCCTAATCAGGATAACGGGATACTGTTTTTAAATTATTGCATTGTCATCGGTCCTTGATAAGTGTGCAAAGTTTCAAAGAAATTGAATCGCTGGAAGTTGGTAAAAATTAGGCTCAAAGATTCCGTTACATAGATAGATAGATAGATAGATAGTTACAACCCAAGCTAATAAAAGCGTGTTAAAAAAGGATAAAGATTACTTTAGTTATTAGGCGTTTCTTTTTATTCAAACTAAAAATCACGCCAAGGCTACTAACCCCGCACGAGGCAAGTATCCTCCGAAGCATTTTTCACGATAGGCTACTATCCGCCATATTAGGCAACTATCCCTTTTTAAGAGGTGAAATAAAACAGTATTTATTTAAAACCATGGTTAATTATCTATACAAAAATAGGCTATTATAAAAGATTAAAGACCTATCTTTTGAGATACATCCTAAACAATTTTTAGAAAGTTCATATTTCAAAAAATAAAGCTTTTTCGAAAAGTGGAGCAACTATCCGGCTTTTACCCTATAATAGTTATATACATCTGCTACAAGGTATTTATTTTGCCTGTATATATGTATATTTCATAATACTAGTTTGTTGATTATACAGGGTAGCCATTTGTAAAACGAAACAGAGCTTGGAAAGACGCCCGGAACGTAAATATATGATTTTATGGGGAAACATTTTTTACCACTTTCACTCTCCAAACTGCAACCCTCTAGCCGGGGTGAGACTTAATCCCAAAATCTTAAATAAAAAAAGGGGTCAAGTAATACTTTATTTTAAAGATCTCTTGAGCCTGATAACAACTGCCAAGTTTAAAATTTCTGCCTATATATAAAACAGCTTGTTTTCTTTTTATAAATTACCTGTAAAAGCAAGCTACATCAAACTAAAGAAATATAATAGGTGTTAAATAGTTTTAAAAAGAGATATCAGTTAATCGTTCCGGCGAGTTATCGTAAAAGAACAGTTGGTACCATTTTGCAAATAAATCGCAGAGGCAAGTTGTTGTGGGTAAGTAGCAGAGTTGGAGATTGCCGTTGAGGTGCAATTGAACCGGTCGTCGTTAGAGGTAACAGAGACACATTGTTGCTTGCTAGAAGACGGTACATTGAGTGGTAGATGAATTTTGGGATAATATTTTGTTTGATAATTTCGTCTTGAAACTTGTAGAGCTTTCTAGGTAGCCTTCTGCAACAGATGATGACTTCCAACTTCCAAGTCTTTTAATATTCGTTATGCCTTCACCAGAATAAGCTAACATTTTAGCTGAGGGACGGCGAAAGCTATGTCCCGTGTAAAGTTCTGGGTTTGGAAGACGTAAATAGGCAGCTATTTCAGAGGGCATCTTGTCAAAAGAATGTACTCCTATGCACTGGACAGTACAAGTCAATTTTTTGCAAATAACAAAAATCTTCTGTGTGGTGTTTGGGGCATTCGTTTGTTTTTGTGCAAGGTTTTTGGAGTCTGGAATATTTACAACTAAAAGATTCCCCTTATCGTCAATATCATCAATGCTAATTTTTATCAATTCTTCTCGACGACACGCACCAGCTATATATTTCAGATTCGAAAAATCGGGGTAAACTTTACCCCAACCTTAACCTTGGCAAACGAATTTGTTCCTTGCGTTTGGTTTTGATAAGGTCTACCTTATTGCGCATGTCGGGCCTTTACCTGGCGTCGATTCTAAATGCGTCCCAAGATACGTTAGTATGAAGGTTCCCAACCTTTGTATAACTACTTTTGGCATACAATTTTGTGCTTTGGTGGACCAGTGCTAAGCGAGCACTATATATATATAATTTTTATGATAAGAAGGCACATGTTACCCTCTTTTTTTATCTTTAGACAATCCATGAAGGCTAAAAGCCTAAATATTAACATACTGTGGGTGTCTTAAGCGAGGTAAGAGGGAGTTTGTTGACAGGGGAATTAAATACTTAAAGATTTGGGGGAAAAGGAAAGACCTTCGTGAACAGCAAGTTTCTCATTCTAGAAACTCTCGGGATAAAAGAACGAAAAAGTAAGAAGAAAGGAGAAACAAGTGGGAAGAAAGGAATTATACTGAACATTTCTTCAGAGCAAAAGCTATGGAAGTACCTATAAAAAAGCGATACATCCTCCACAGCCCGACGATGGAAAACAGAAGAAAGCCTTTTTGTAAGTTTTGGATTGTTAATTAAAACAGCTTTTCTTTGAATGGAATCAAGCATGCTCAGAGTTGTGGGCGACGCCACCCCCAGATATAAGAACAATATTCCATGGGAGATCGGATTTTGGACACATACAAAGTGTATAAATTAAAAGGGCAAAAATACTTTTTGGCTCGAAAGAGAAATCCAAGCTTTTTTGAGGCTGCCATGGCTATTGGCTCGTATCAAGGTCTGTTATACCAGCGCTCTCCATTGGTTTCAGATTACAAGCCTTTGGAGTTTGACCTAAAGATTATACCAATAGTTAAGTTTTAATGTCATTAGCTTATAAGTCTGCAACGGCTAGGTCACTTTTTAATAATTATAGTTTTAAAAACTAAAAACACACTTTGAAAGCACATCGAAATAACAAATTTAAAAAATAAAAAATAAAAAAGTTACAGGGGCTAAAGACACCAAGTATTTAGGTTTTATATGTTGGTGGGGAGAGGAAATAACCCTGGGCAATTAAAGTTTGACACAAAAATGAGTTTTCTTAAAATTAAAATTGACGTGCTTCAAAACTTTTTATTAGTGTACAAAAAACGAAATTATAGAGGGTGGTTCGTTTTTATTAGAATACAATGTATACATACAAGTAACGCGTAATAAAAACAAAGTTGTGTTGAGTGGAAAAGCTTTTAAAACTAGATGCCCTACGACTAGCCTTTTAATTGAAAAATAAGTTGTCGTCTTTGTACTTTGCCACGTATTTAAAATTATTATCATATCATAAAGGAATTTTAGTGATAACCTTTTATCCAATTTTTACTTAATTTGTTGTTACTTATCTTGTACCATTCATAGGTTAAACAGGCAAAGACTTTGTAAATCAGAAGGAGAAAATATTTTTGGAAAATTCATAGTACCAACATTATTTCAGGTTGATTGTTTGCTTTTATATTACATTTTTGTCTCACAGTAAATCAAATAGTTCAATATTATAGTATTTGCTACCCCTATGTAAGTACATTTTTTATAATATAATTTCAAATATTCCAATAATATTTAACTGTTATGCACAAACTAAAGCAACATTCTTCACAAATTTGGGTAGATATTTCTATATAATTATACAACATTTTTCTTTGTCTAATGCTCTAAAATCATAAAATAGTTGACTTAATGTAAAATATATGTGGTAAAATCATTTAGCCCCTGTTAATGTGGTTTAGCGCTTGTGTTTTTGATGCGCAAAGAAATAAAAAAAAAAACGTTTTTTTCAAAATTGGTATGTTAACACAGACTAACGGTGAACTAACTGTGGTTGTTTGGTAGTTATTTTAAATACTTTAAAGATAAAAAAATGTCTGATTGTACTTTCGATATAAACAAAAAAATCCAAATATTTTTAGCCAGATTTTGCTTGGCAAATAGTTTCATTGACAATAACCACACCGCTCTGCGGTCTTATTTTTTATTTAATTAGTATACATTCAACTATTTTTCAAGTAAATCTTTCCCAAGATATGTTGAATAGTGTAATTGACTAAATGTATAGGTCTTGTAATCTAAAATATTACTATTTTACAAGAGTTTTTATACTGGCGAAATATCATAGGAACCTCCTGCTTTCTCTTTATGAAATATATCAATTGGGCGTCACCATTTTTAAATAAATTTTGTTTAGATAAGTGATTAATTAAATGACTAGTATCGTGTAACAGCCAAGAAATTTCTATTATATAAGCTGACTTCAGACGTTATTATCAGTGAAACTATTTGTTAGTGGCTCTAATATAGTTTTTTCAGGAAATAATTTGATCTACAAATTTAAATCGATTAAAATAGCCATTTTTTAAAGATTTTTCTTGGCAAATGGTTTCTTGGAAAAGCGCTTCTCGATCTTATGTTTTTATTAAATTATTTTACATTCAACTATTTTTCAAGCAAAGCCTTGCTAAAAATATGTTCGATAGTTTTATGAATTAAATAATTTACCTCAATATGGAATTGATCAATTAGACTCCGCCATTGTTTAAATATTTGTTTCTAAGATAAATTATTAAATCACTAGTATCTACTGTTTCACAGCAAATAATTTTTTTAATCTAAACTGGTTGTCAAAATTGTTAGAAAATGTTAGATCTTATCAGTAAAATACTTTGTTGTTGGCTTTAGGTTTTTAGGAAATAATCTGACCGTATGCCACTCGAGCTAGAAATTTAAATCGACTAAACTTTTCAAATATTTTTTTGCAATATTGTGCCTGGCAAATAGTTTTAGGAACAACACTAAAAAAAAAAGAATCTTTGAACGCCTCGAGGTTTCAAGTTTTGAATTTTAAAATAAAAACCCTTGACCGCCTTGCAGTCTTTTTTTATTTGTTTCTTAATTATTGTACATTTCACTATTTTCCAAACAAAATCTTGCTTAAAATATGTTGCATAGTTTATTCGATTAAACTTGTAGGTCTTCTGATATAATATAGTGTGTCTACGTAAGTTGGCGGGAAACTTTTTATTAATAATTTTACAAAAAAAGTTATTTGCTACAAAAAGTTTTGCATGGTCAAAAACCTAAAAAGCAGCCGTCAGGTTTTAAATTGTATCAATCCTCTACGAGGTTTGGCCAAAAATGTAATTTTTGCTTAAAAAGTAGGTACCAGTATTTTAGCTAGTATCAAAAATTGTTATAAAGAAAAGATGTTTAAAATTTAAAATAAGTTTCAAATATACAATTGTTTATTTACAAAAAAAAATTTTGTTTTGTTTTTCTGCGATAATGGCGAAAATTTAGGTTTCTATATTAGTGCATGACATTTTTTAATTATAAATGTCATAGAACAGTTTTTAATACACTTTTTAAGTGTATTATTAAAAAAAACAAAATGTACAAACTAAAATTTTTATCAATTTCGCAGAAAAAAAAATCTTTTTTAATAAACAAACTGCATATTTAGAAGTAAGTTTCACTCCAAAACATCTTTTCTTCATTACAATTAGCGATATTAGCAAAGATACAGACATTTAACTCTTGAGCAAAAATTACATTTTTGCCAAACCTCTTATATGACTAACACAATTTGATATTTAATGATTGTGTTTTAGGTTTTAAACTTGATTAAGAAGTTTTCCATATGACGCCAACTTACGTAAACACACTGTATAATAAAACTCCTACCTGGTCCTGCCTGGAGAAAACCAATATAATCGTATTACGGTAACAAAATTTAGTTGGCTGAAAGTAAAAAAGTAAAAAAAATTGTCAGGTTATATGAAAATTAAAGGTTGGCTTGTAATTCTCGTGAAATAGTCTTATCGAATATTTAAAAAGGTTTTATTCAAGTTTGTTGCTTTTTGGTAATTTTGTTATTGACACTTTTTTAAAATCATTAACCTGATGGCTCGTAATTTTATTGAAAATATCATTTACGATATTGCCAAGCTACAAACTTTCTTTAAATTAAAATATTTTAACAGCAACTCTTTCTATAATATTACAAACGACAATATTTTATTAAAAAAAAAACACACAATCACATAAAACTAAAAATTTAACCTTGCTATAGTTTGGCTAGTGGATTATTAAATGAAACAAAAATCGTGGCAATAAAATAGCTGTAGGATTTGAACCCAATGCCAAGAAATAGATCACTTAAATTCGATCATTTATATAGGTTTTGGTGTCTTTGATATTTGCAGTTACGCGTAGTATAATTGCATTAATATTTCACTTTAATGTACTATGCCGAGTAAATAGGATCCAAAAGGTTTTTAATTCTAAATAAGCAATAAATTATTGATCAAATAAACTGGTCCATAATATGATAAATGGGCATTAAACAATTTATTAATCTAATAACTTAACGATTTATGAGCAGGCACAAATAAAATATAAGTTTTATATTGTTTGGTATACAGGGTATCCGAAAATTTGAGGTCAAAAATGATAAAGGTGATAGAGTGACCCAAAATAATGTTAGTGTTTCATATAAAATAGTTTTAACTCTTTTCAAAGTTGGTATAAAAAAACTATTTCAATTATAACTTTTAAACTGTTGTCCCAATGCCCAATGTATTGGTGCTTCTTTCCATAGGTAAACTGCTATTGTGTAAGTCAAAATTATACAGAGTGTGATTATTTTCTTTTTCATTTATTTTTGCATTTTTAACACAGGTAACAAATTTAACATTTTGCTTTGACCATTGAACTCCCTCATCATTTAAGTCAAAAAAAGGTATACCTTACATAAATTGATATCTTAAACCGTTTTTAATTAAATTATATTTTTTAGTACTGATAAACCACCGTTTTGTATGTAGATAATAAAAAAAAACATTTTTTGGGAAAATTTTTAAAATAGGTATGGCCTTTATCTGTATATAACGTTTAAGAGGCTTACAAACACCATTTTTTGATAATTTTACCACATTTTAATTATTTTCCCAAAAAAATAAACAAAAATATATAAAAAAAAATTCCGGTATGTCTGGATTAGAAATGTCATTTTATGAAAAACGGTTTAAGATATCGAAGCAAATAAAGTTTACTAATAATGTAGAAGAAAAAAGAAATCAAACGGTCGAAACAACATGTCACATTTGTCACCTGTATTAAAAATGCATGCTCAAAATGAAAAAAAAAAAAAAAACTTGTGTCACCCTCTATAATCTTGACTGACCTAAACAGCCGTATACCTATAAAAAGAAGCATATATTATTGATTCTGTGGCAATAGTTCCAAAGTTACAAATAAAATAAGTTTTTTTAGTTTAACTTAAAGGGTTTCCCTCCCTAACGAAGCCCGATAAAACTTTTTTTAAACGAAGTTATTTTGTCTCACTTTATCAACTCTATTTTTTGACACCTTTTCGAACATTTTGTATAGCTCAGGAAGTGTTTGATAAAGCCAACATATCTATACAGGGTGTCCGCTAATTAATGATACACAGAAAAACCACAGATTTCTTATGCCAAAATATTAAGATTTAACCAAACACACCCACATTCAAAAGAGATAATAGGAAATAAAAAACATACAGGGTTTCGAAGTGAAAAAAAACATTTTTAATTTATTTTGATACGTTTTAAATATTTTAATAAATTTTGGTATCTACGGATATTTTAACATAATTAACTTAAATGTAATATTAATTTTAATGTGTAAAGTAGAGGGGCTATACCTTTTAAAATTCCGTAAAATATCCCAACTTTCTTATGCTATTTTGTATGTACAGGGTGTACGGTTATATCTTGAATGGTTCTTCACGCTTTATTGTTTAAGATAGAAAAATATTTTAGATACAAAAGTTTTAGGGTTTTATAGAAACCACCAGGATTTGCTAAAAAATAAATAAATGACAACCGCAATGTAAACAAATAAGTATTGATTTTGTTATTTTAAATGGAACACCACATATATTTTAAGTTCATTGAAAGAGCATATCATCCTGTTTTAAAAAATATATACTTTATCTTTGTTTGTATCACCAGTTGTCGCAGAAGTTGACTTTGAATCCTGGAAAAGTCAACCGTTCGGATACATAGACAAGCTAACATGGGCGGCTTTGGTTTTATTTGTTTCTCTAAATAGGGACTTTCTGTCTATGGCTTTAACCGCGTGTTTTGGTGTTTTACTAATTAATTTTTTACAATATGGGATATTCTGACGAAAAAAAGCAAATATTTTATAATATACTTTTAAGTAAATAATTACCGCTAAACACGAAATTATTATAGGACGAAGTATCCTAATTAAGTAACTCCCTCAACATTTATTTAATCGTTAAAATTTTCAAAAACTGAAATAGGTACTGTGGCAAGAAAAAACGGACTGTTACTGAAAATTAAGAAAAGGACTAATGTTAATAAACATTTATACAGTTACCTAATGTTGTAAGTAAAAAAATAATTAAAACAACATGTAGCAACATTTTTTTACAACAAAATATTTAATATTTCAGACAATTTCTTCATTTTAATTTAAACAAATAACAGAAAGACCTTATTTAGGGAAACAAATAAAACCAAAGCCGGTCATGTTAAATTGTCTAGGCATGAACCGGCTGACTTTTAGGAATTTCAAGTCATTTTCTGCTATAACTGGTGGACCAAATATGGACAAAGTATATATTTTTAAAAACAGGAAAATATACTCTTTCCAATGATGGCATTCCATTTAAAATACCAAAGTTGATGCTAATTTGTTTACGTTGTGATTTTCATTTGTTTATTTTTTTAGCGAATCCTGGTAGTTCTTATAAAACCATAAAACTTATGTATTAATATTTTTCTATCTCAAACAATAAAGAATGTAAACCCCGTTCAAAATATAAACGAATACCCTGTACATACCATCTAAGTAAACTAGTAAACCATATACTTTCTATACAAAAAAATATACCCTGTAAGAATGGCTTTTAACACATGTTTTCAAGATAGTTGCATTTAAGTGATTTAGGAAACCAAAAGTATATAGAAGAATAATATCATTCGTTTATCTTAAGGCAGTTGTAGTTATAACTAATACCTACGATGTCGATGTTTTTATAAAAAATTTATTGGTTCCACTAAACTACTTAAATGCAAATATCTCTAAAGCGAAAGCTTAAAACCATTCTAACAATTTTTTTCTTTTTTGTGTAGAAAGCACAGCGGAGTTAATTTTTTTGATATTGGATTAAAAAAGTAACTAGGGCTGTTGAATTTTAAATCTTTTCTTTAACATATTCCCAAGGAAATAAATTGAGTGCAATAGGATTACCTTAATGAATTGCCAATGTTATCAACTGCAACAAAAGTTACATTTCATTGAGAAAAAATGAGTTTGTGCGTGTGACTACCTGTAATTTTCTGTCGTCAGCGAATGCTTAACGGTTTATTGGCATTCTCGGGCATAATTTATCTACACGTTGTCTGGGTTTCTCGTTATGCTGCGTCGAGATTTGCAACAATTCGCCGCGCCGAAAGCGCATCACATAGCCCTACATATCACGGACGTAGACGTGGACGGAATTCACGTCGTTTTCAGAGCTTGGCGTATGATTCCGCAGTGATTCAGAGCATGTTGTTTTTGCATCAACGGAGCGCGCAAATAGGTTGGTTTGTTTGGACGGATGTTTTCCGAATTGTTGCATGTCCGGACGAGGCTTTAGGTGTACGGGAAGCACAGCGAGGGACGGTGAGCCAGTTTTGTATTTGACCAATGGGTTTTAAATACGCATGCTAGTTAACTCAACTGTTTGTTTACTCTACTTAAAATTTTGAATTATTCTCGTATGGTAAATATATTAATTTTTTTGATTCAAAACTTTTTAACCTAGCTACAAATAATTTATTTTAAAATAACTTAAAATAAATAAAGCGGTTTAGAAAAATTTAAGCTAATTTATATTTTCTTACCTATCCGCCAATGTCAGGATTTTTGCAAGAATATATAAATATACCCTTTAAAAGAATAATAATAAATCAAAGGCCATAGCAAGGAATAACCATTAATTCTTAGTACCTCTTTCTTTATAATTTTATTATATTTTAATACATTACTTTAAAGCAGTTTTTAAATTTTTAGATTTATCTTATCGTTGAGTTTTTAATAAACATACGATATTTAGTTCTATGAAGCAGATTATTACAATTTTCTGACAAATTGTAAATAAAAAAGAAGTGGAGCTCACGGTAAATTTAAGAAAACATTGCCCGATAAAATATTCAATAATTCACATTTTTATTTTGAAGTCAAATAAAAAACACAAGAATATTTTTACTCTTAGTGTTTGTCCTAGATTTTTTAAAAGCAAATAGTTCTTTCTTACAAACGTTTTATAGCTCAGTGTCCTAAGCAATCTCTGCTTTATAAAGTTCCATTACAGTTTGACACGCCCTTTATGAGCGATATAATCAAATCTCAGCTGCCTTCGTCAAGTTACTTGATGACAGTCGAGAAAATCGCTTTTACACGAATAATTAAATTGTATGGCGACTTCAGGACTTTATTTTGTTACGGAGCGATATAGAGCTAAGTATTAATTTCTGCTTGGCCGTTATTGCTTGCAAGTCAATTTACAAGAAAATTGAAGGGAGAATAAGAATGCCGAAGGGGTTGTATTAAGACTAGGGTAAAAGGTGTAACGGTGTTTTTGCATGATAAAAAGCAAATTGGTTTGTTTCGTTACAGGTATTATTTAAGTTAAAAAATTTTAGAAATTAAAATATTTAGGTTATATTTTTAGAAAATTTTAAGATATACTGGTTTAGTAAAAAGTACTGCAACTTTTAAATATCATTTAAACCGCAAAAGCTAAATTAACCACATTTGGTATCTGGAATGTATGGGGCATGAATAATATAATAGTAATATCGGCATCGTTGCCAGATTTCCCTGTTTTGTGCTACACATATCTTTTTCGTTTTTTTAATGAAATGTTCTATTTATTTTAATTGCAATAAATTGCGCAGGCTAGGCTTTAATAGGTCCACATATTTTCAAAATTCCATTTTTACTAGCTGCTAACATATGACAACACCACATTTTAGGTAAAACGTTTAGATGCGCTCATATATCTCTAAAACCACTTAAGCTGCGTTTACAATTTTTGTTATTTAGGGGTTTCTGGGCTAGTAGAATTGACTGTTATTGTTGCAAGATTTCTGTTTTGCGCTACACGTAAAATTCCAAATTTTCAAAATTTAATCTTAACCAGTTACTGAGATATGATAACACCGTAATTCTATTGAAATTTGGCAACAATGCTGATATTGCTGATTAATAAGACATGCCAAAAAAAACCCTAAATACCAAATTTTGTAATTATAGCTTTAGGTTTTTTTTAAAGATCTTTAGGCATTAAATTACTTTTTGCGGATAGTGTAGTGTTTCAGACCTTAACAACTAATAAAGACAGAATTTTGAAAATTCCGGCCAATTTAATGCAATGGAAATAAATAAAATTTCAACACTTTTATAAATAAAAATGCATTAAAAACTTGAAACTTTTTGTTGCATTGGGTTAAACATTATGATCATTTAAAATCAAAATAGTGATCTTTTATTTCTTTCTCAAAAATTTCATTAAATAAAACAAAAACACGGCTTGATGGATTAAATAAAACTTTGTGGAGTTTTTAAGGCATGTTGAACCGTAAAACGAACACTTAACATTACTAGTTTTTCTATATTTTAAATTTAGCTCCTTATTATACCACAAGACACAAAAAGCCAGATTTTTGTTGACTTTGAAATTACTGTAAAAAATAAAAACAAAAATGTTTTTTTAAACCATGGCTAATTATTGTAAAATATTTATTTAAGATTTAAAAACCTTTCTTAACTTTTTTGTGCCATTAGCGGCTGCTGAGATATTGATGGTTAAAGACAAAAAGGTTATTTCTTGTTCAAAGTTCAATATCTTAGCGAGATCTGGTAGTATTGAAGTTTTGAAAAAAAAAGCTAAATGAACAAGTTATCCGATCTATATAGTGGTTAATTTGGATTTTTTTCCAAGTTTTCAGACCAAAAAAAAAAACGAAAAAATTAAAAAAAAACCTATTTGGTATTCATTAGGAATGCACGGTAGACTTTGCTTGAAACATTTTTTCACTGTAGAATCTTAAAATTAAAAACTTTAAGCTTATTTTTTTTTAAATTTCAAAACGATAATTTTTAAGCGAAATATAGCAACTTAGAAAACATCAAAAAATGTAAAGTTTTTTTGTATCCATTAATTTTTTCCGCTGTGTGTATTTGGCATAGTATTTTCTAATTAAACTTAAAGAATATTATTTTTTCCTTTATTTTAAAGGTAACAGCGTTTATTTTAATCAAATTCAAAAGTAATTTGGATTTTTTCATGTAATGTGTTCGTACAAAATTTTCAGCAAACTTGTTAAAAGACTAAACTAAATAAGCAGAAAATTTACATAAAAACAGCGTCTTAAGCAGAAACTTAAGATTGGTTTTTGTACCTTTTTCCCCTCGTTCTAATTGTCATTGGGAAAAATTTACATAAGCTGATTTATAAAATGTTTATTTTTAAATTATTCTATCTTATTAAAAAAACGTATACAGTGTGTACATTAGGTGTGCAACAAATGGAAAACTTTATTGGCAAATTGTCAAAAAATTTTATTCTTTATAAAAGTTGGTGCATGGTCTCAAACTCTATAAGCAGTATTTAGTCCTATTAAAACTTCTATGGTATACAGGGTGGGTAAAAAATATTAAAAACTACTTAGGAATAAAGTACCCTTATTTCTAAGAATACAAAGTAATGTTAAATAGAAAAGATTTAAAATTACAAGTTGTGCCTTTATACCAAGTCATTGCCTTCTATTGGGGTTTAATTTATTTATTTTTTAATTTTGGCTTGTGGACACTTTCATAAAAATTTGAAACAAAATTTTACAAGATAAATAAGGAAGTTTTATACGCATTTTATTATTTATAGTATATTTGCCTTAATAAAAAGCGTATTTGTTTAATTTTGGGCCACTACTAAATATCCTTGCGACAAACTTGAATTTAGCGGTTAGCTAAAAAATTGTAAATATGCAGTTTAATTTTACAAATACCCTATGATTTAGTTAAATTTATTAAAAAGTCAGTTGATTAAAACTTATTTAGAGAAATATTAAATCAGAAAAAACCTGTAATATACGGGGTTAATTAAAAATGTTTAAAATTTTTTTAAACAATTTGAATAAGATGCCATGCCTTGGTATCAAGGCATAACTTTTGATTCTAAATAACTTTTATATATAACATTTTGTTGTATTTAAGAAAAAGGTACTTTACTCGCAGTTTTTGCTTTTTTGGCCTGCTTTGTACAAAATTTAGTTTTTAAGAAAACTAATTACTGCTTATACAATTTTGGACGATGCACCAACTTTTATAAAGAATAAAATTTTCTGAATTGTAAATTAAAAAAATCCATTTGTTTCACACTTAAATGTTTAAAACCAAAAAGTATATGGTAAGATAAAACTCATCGTAAAAGGTGGAAAATAATCATAAACAAAGGAAAAAATAAGTTGTTTGTGTGTGTTTTGTTTTTTTTTAATTTTTTACAAAGAATAAGTTATCGAGTAATCGAGAAAACCCGTTTTTAACCCTTAAAAACTCACCTCTTCCACTTTCCGACAGATAGCCCTAATTTTTTTCTTTACTTTTTCTTTATTTCAGTTTTTTTTCCTACATTTTTCAATAGGTTTTATCCTACTATATATTTATTTTTTTTTAATTATCTACTCTGGTCTTATAATAATTTTAAAAAATCGGAACCGAGTTTTTTTGCAATTTCTTAGAACATCTTCTATTGCAATATATATTTTTTTACACCATCAAAAAGTAGAGATTTCAACGAACAAAAACACCACTGACTTTTCCGAAAATGCTTATATATTTTAACAGAAAAACTTTTGATTGAAAATAATGATACTTTTTTAATATTGAGTCAAAATAACGTGTAACAATGAATATATTAACTTAAGTTACTTGGTAAGTAAACCTTTACTATAGAACGGAACTTACAAATTTAGTTATAGGTATAATTTTTTTAAGCTGTCGTGCGCTTTTGTCCTAAGCTAGGCGATTTTCAGGACGACAATTAAAGTAAGTACATAAATAAATTTTATATAATTTATATTTAATATGGTCTATTTTACTTGTCAAATCACTGGGTAACCCCAGTCTTAAGTAATTAAACAAGTGTATAAAATAAAATACAATACCACAGTTTACTACAATAAACACCTACACATACAATAATAAAAACAATCTCGTATACTAATTATTATAAAATGGTATATATTTATATGCCCATTATAAGGGAAATATTAATGGCTTTATCAACCTCTTAAGCTGCAACACCAGTCGCTAAAAAATTCTTAAACTGCAACAACTCACAAAGGGGCATTTAACTTTTCTGGAAAGATTTTTTTGGTAGTAAAAAGTTGCGGTAAAGTAAAATACTAGCCTCAAATTTTAAAAAAGTAAAAATTGCACATAATGGTAATAATAAATTAGGTAATTATTTAAGTCAATAAAATTAACTATTGGAAAAGTATGTTTTATAAGTTCAATAGGTGCTTAAAATTACAGTTATTTTATTCTAAACAGAAATAGCACCGATTTTTCTTAAAGAAGTATTTTGTCAATACCAATCGCATTTTTTAAGTGCTAATAAGTTCATAAAACACACTTTTCTAGATGTCATTTCATGCGTTTTTAAACTTGGGACTAGACTATTTAACTACTTAGCAATTTACCTTTTTCTAATTTTTTCCTTTTAAGCATATATTGAACATCTCACGGACAAATTATCCGACTATTTTCTTAATAGAATAATGTTAAAATTAAAAATTATATTTAGAAACAATTTTGAATTTTTGCGAAAACCAAAACATTCTTAATAATTAAATGGTTAGTGATGCGTAATTTATTAGTTTGCATTGCATCAATGCGGATTAATGTATCTTCGTCCATAAACCGCATTACCTCACATACGAGTGATTATAGGAGAAACGTCATATTATAACCCTTATTACCACACTCAATTTGATCATGCCATTTAATGGACTGGCAAAACATCAAAATTCCTAATAAATGAGATAAGCATAGAGCTCTGCTACCTTGTATAATAAGAATAGGGCTTATTAAAATGTAATTAATTAAATGTTTATTTTACTTTTTAACTGATTTTGCCTACAAGTTTAGTTTCCGTATTCTATTTTTTTAATTCTTAATTGACATTAACGAAAGTTGGTAGAATTGATTTTTGAATAAGGAGTCATTTTCGTGTATAAAGCATAATTTTTTAACTTATTTTTTAATTTACTGATTTTTAAATGGTGTACCCTATAAAATTATTTTTTTTCTTTAAATCTAAAGATAGTTTAATGTCCAAGAACCATTGTTGAATATGGATTTATAAATCTTTTATTAAAAAATTGAATTTTAAATTTTTATCTACAGGGTGTCCAGAAATTCCGTACGTATATTTAAAGGGTGATTTTACACAATGAAAAAAGTTCATATGCACTGGTTTTATATTTTATCTCGGGAACCCTGTTAGATAGAGCTATGATATTAAGTATACGAGTTACTCTACATAAAAGCAATAATCGACACCAACTGCGTAAGTGAAATTTTAAGCAGTGGTGCGCGTACAGGGGCGTACCCAATTTAATTTGGCCCGATTTTTTTGTTAGACTTTTTGACTTTCTAATTTTGAATTAAAATGCCTGATATTTCTTAGATCAAAAAGTATTTTTGGAAAATTTGTCAGACTAACTGCCTTAAGTTCCGAAGAAAATACAACTATATTTATCTAAAGTGTGTATTATCAAGAAAGTGTTAAAGTAGGGTTTTAACTTACGTGAGAACAGTTAAACCTAAATCAAATGTTCAAAATGGCTTCCAGCCATATCAATACAACTATTTAAACGATTTCTAATGGATGCTCTCACTTTTGCAAAAATACCTTGTTTGTTTTGTATGTCTTGACTCTTTTCTATCACTCGTTGCTCCAATTGTTCTACACTAGTAATAGGCCTTAAATAAACAAAGGCTTTCAGGTAACCCAATAGAAAATATTCCAATAGGTTTAGATTTGGGAAACGAGGAGGCCAAGCCGTAGGACCTCCTCGTCCTATCCATCTGTCGGGATAAGTTTGATTTAAATATTTACGAACTAAGATATAAAGTGGGGTGGAGCCCCGTCATGCATTAACCACATTGCTAATCTATCTTCGAGAGGCACATCGTCAAGTAACTCTGGTAGGACATTTAAAAAAATGCTAAATACGTTTGACCATTGAGTCGTTGAAGAATAACATAACTTATTAATCGGTTGCCTATAATCCCGGCCTACACATTAATTAAAAATTTATCTTGGTAACGTGCTTTGACTAGCGCATAAGGATTTTCATTTGCCCATACATATTGGGTATTATAAAAATTTACAATACCCTAACGTGTAAACGCTGCTTCATATGTAAATAAATCTCTACGAAGGAACGAGCGATTTTGTCGACATTTTATTTGCATTCATTAACAGAATTAAACTCTTGGTTGTTGGTCTTGGGGTTTAAGTGCTTGCACTCTTTGTAAGTGATAAGCATGGAGAAGTTGTTCGTGTAATATTTTTCATATGACACTTTTTGGAACATTTTTCTGTAATTCGATTCGCCTTGTACTAAATCCTGGATTAGCGGCAACTTGTTCTAAAACTCGTTTCTGCGCCTCTGTGGTCCGAGTGGTACAATTTATTCCACAGTTACTTCGATCGGCACCAAAACATCCGTATTTCCCAAGTCGTTGATGCAAATGAATAAATGTTTTTTTACAAGGAATTCGACGATAGAAGAACGCTTTTGAGCTTAATCGGCGAACATCACGGACACCACTATTTGCCTTGCCGTACATGAAATGCATATCAGCCATTTTCAAGAATGAATACTCCGTCATAAAAAAATCTTTTGAAACACGATTTAAAAATTAAACAGTTTTGACAATTTAATACGCATACACTGGAAAAATTGACTTTAATTGTTTCCATGGCAATCAGCGCCTACCTTAATTTCTTTATAAAACACACTTTAGATAAATGTAGTTGTATTTTCTTTGGATCACTCTAACTCGAGAACTATTAGTCTGGCAGAATTTTCCAAAAAGACCTTTTTTATGTAAGAAATATCAGCCTTTCTCAATTTGAAATAAGAAAGTTAAAAAAGTCTAACAAAAAAAAATAGGGCCAAATTAAATTGGGTACGCCTCTGTCTGCGCACCACTGCTTAAAATTTCAATTATGCAGTTGGCTTCGATTATTGCTTTTATCGAGAGTAGCTCGTATACTAAATATCATAGCTCTATCTAATAGGGTTCCCGAGATAAAAAATAAAATCCAGTTTTTGAAGCTTATCTTGCGCTTAGGAGGCATTACCAGACACATGTTCATATGAACTTTTTTCATATATTTTCGTGTACCACCCCTTAAAATATACTAAAGAAACCAAGTACCATAATCATCCCAAAATCACTTTATATACTTAACGTAGGGTTTTTTGCCCAAGCTCAAAAATTTATTTTTTTTTAATAGAAATTTTTTACTTTCATAACATACCTAAATAAATTATTTTAAAACGAATTCAACGATCTAAAACACAACAGCCCTTTTTGTTATTTGTTTTTTTTTAATTTCTACTAATTATACTTTTTACGACATACTACGGTATACTTTGTTTATAATTAAAAAAATACACACAGAATAAAAGAAACACATCCTAACATCCTTGAATTACTCTTTAAATACCGCTTTTAGTATTACTTAGTGGGTAGTGTAGTGATTTTTTTACTGCTTTATTTTGCAACTATAATAAATAATTTTTAAAAAACGGTCTTTTACTAATAGGTTCTATTAGTACGAGATCCAAATGAGAGGCGACATTTACCCATCTGTTTAGCGAAATAAAACTGTTTTTTTTTATTAAAGATAGTATTTAAACAAAGGTATTGCCATAGGGTTGCCTAAAAATTTAGGTTAAGGCCATATTTAATTTAAAAAAATATCCTTAAAATTTTTGACATGCCTAGTATAACGGCCACTCCTATATTTTTAAATACGTACGTATTCTAGTTATTAATACATATATTTTTAAAAAATACAGAATGTACCAAAAAAATTTTAAGTTTAAAATTTAAGAATATACCACAGCTTTTTCTATAAAACAAAGAAATAAATTGTAACAATATATAAGTACTGTCATATACAATAAAAAATATGAAAATTGACAATATACAGGGTCACTAAAATATTTTATTATTTTTTTAAAATTGGTAATAGCCTTGACCTAATTTTTTTGGGCAACCCTATGCCATTACCTTTGTTTAAATACTATCTTTAATATTAAACAGTTTTTGTCCCGTAAAGAAATGGGTGACGGTCGCTTCCTATTCGGATCTTAGACTATATAGGTTATTAAAAACTCTCTCTACCTTAAAAATACCCTGTATCTTTTGACACCATGTCATTTAATGCTTCTGTAATTCTGTTGCCTATTTAAATAATATAAGTCACAATTTCATGTAAATTTTTTAAAGCTTACTAACTACTATTATTCATAGTTATACTACGAAAAAAAAAGAGTTTAAATTAACAATTTAAGAACAGTTTTTAAGTTTTGTAATTAAAGCTTGTTTACTTAAAACGTGTTAACTAAATCGAATAAAGTTCAAAAATAGTAAATATAAAAAAATGATCTAATTGATTATAACATCCTAGCTGATGATTGGATATAAAATAAAAATATTATCAAATACTAAGATATTTATATCTGAGAATTAAATGGTAGGAATCTTATTTAAATGAACGAAATCATAGTTTAAATATATTTTTTTAATTCTACCATGTATTAGTTTTCACATTATAAATAAATTATATAAAGCAAAGAAATTAGGTATTAGGATCTTTTAATTTAAAAGTCGAAACATTATTTCCCACACAGATCGTCGGATTTTTGTTGGTACTTGTGAGTCCTATCTACGGTGGATACATGTTATAATGTGAATAAGTGCAAAATTCTGCAAATATATAAATAAATAAATATCGATTAGACAATATATATTGCAGGTAATATAAACAGTAGAAAAAAATACACTGACATACAGTGTGTAATTTGGTGTCATATGAAACACCTTTTTATTAATGGCCTGGTCAGTCAATAAAATATTTATTTATGTACTTCTTATTAATTTTACTAAAAACTTTATTTTTATAGAAAATATTGCATTGTTCAAAATCTAAAAACGAATCATCAGATAGGATTGCAATAAATTCTATAGTCAATGTCGGGAAATCTTAATTTCGGGAAAGTTTAAGTTAAGCGGGGAAGGGAAGCGGAAATATCTTTTGTGTTTTAATGTATTTATAAAAGTCAGCAGTATTTTAAAGTTATACTAACATTGTAAACTTGCTTTGAAAAATTCTCTTGGAATTAATAATAACGATTTGCAAACATATTTTGATTAATTAAATATTTTGTTCTATATCGTAAATCAAGACTTTTCGCTATGAAATCGAGAGGTTGGCACACAGGGCTAATAACGGCGACAATACCGATATATCAGGGCGGAGGGCAACCCTCAGGTATCAAATTGTATCAGTCATCTACCAGATTTGAACAAAAATGTATTTATTTTGTTCTCAAAAGTAAAGCAACTTAATTTTTGTAAAAAAAATATTTTGTTTTTGTAAAGAAAGGTATTTAAGAATAAAGAATTAACTATTAAATATTAAATTTTGTTTATTTAAAAGAAAACGGGTTTTTTCTGCAATAATGGTAAACATTAAAGGTGATTCATACTTTATTAAATAATGGATTATGGCTTTTATTTGTTGGCCTTAACTGCGCCTAACATGGTCTGTTCTTCCAATTTCCGAGCGCCAAATTAATTCGTCAGAATCATCAGGTACGCTCGCAGCCACTGCTGTTATATTTTCTGCACTACGTGCTTAATGTGGCTTATTTGGTCAAGAATTATCCAATAATTAAAATTGGAGTTCAAATTTTTATGATGGTACAGCAAATAGCTCAGTACGCCGATTATGTGTGGACCATAAGTTGCTTAAAGCGACGAACCACATTTCTTGGTTAATGATAATTTGCATAATACAGTTGAACAAGTTTTAGTTTGTGGCTGGGGCTAAGGCTTTTCAAAAAAATTCCAAACAGTACTGAACACAAATACCATGATAGGACCCTCTCATCTATCCAAAAATACCTACCAGAGAAAAGTACCTTTAAATGAATCACCCTTAAACATTAGTGCTTTAATCACAGTAAAATTAAAAGGTTTACTAGAAATTGTATTTTAGAACTTGTAATTTGAAATATATATATATATTTATTACCCATGTACAAACTTAAATTTTTATTGGTAATAAATTAAGAAAAATAAAAAGGTTTTTTTTTTTGTCAGTAAACAACTCTGCATATTTAAAAGTTACTATTATGTTTACCTATCTTTTCCTTATAAGAATTCTCGATATTAGCAAAAATGACATTTTTGACCATGTAAAACTTTTACAAATGATTTCTTTTTTCGTAATTATGAGATTTACTACAGTGCGGCAGATTATTATACAGGACGAAACCTTGTATCCGGTTAAGTACCTTCACCAAATATGAGCTCGTATATAAGGCCATCCGTCAAGGATAAAGGATCAAATTGGTAAAAAAATATTCATCAGGATTAAATGCTTAAAGTATATATTTCACTAATCTGACAATTAAGGTGACGTTAAGAAGCGGAGGCCTACAAAGTTGTAAGAAAATATCATCTTGACATTGTCGAGCGTGGGTTTTTGTTTTGAAGAAAATAATTCAAGGATAACGAAAAATCTATAATCTGACGATTTCCACAAGTCCAAGTAACAACAGTGTTTCCTTTACATATTTAAAAATCTATAGCACCTTCCCCCACCGATGAAAAGGTAAACATTACATAACATTCTTTCTTCTTATCGTCTAAGCCTAAGCTTTGCAACCCAATAGGTCTCTATGACGTCCGAGTAAATTTCCATTTAGCATCATAGGCTCCCCTACTATAATATATGACGCCAACCCAGCTGGATATAGCAACTATTTAATGGTAAATAACTAAATGACTTCTTTTTCGTTATATATCGTTGGTTTCATTGCCAATAATTTTTTTCCATTACTCCAGAACTGATACTTGCCCAATAATATCACCCGACTGCGATGACTCATAAAAATTCTGGTATGTTTTTATGCTACATAGGTATTAATTACGTTACCTAAAAATTTTATGAAATTAAAAAATCATTTATCAAAACGTGCAAACACACTGATATGGCCAATAATCTCTGAAATTCTGAGGATTTACAATCGGCCGTATGTTTCGAGGCATTAACTAAACATGTCTGTGTCTGTTTGGTTACTGGCCAGTTGGAAATTGCAAACTAATACGGGGTCATAATGATAAATGGCCCGTTTGATTTAGCGTCGGTCCAAAGCCCTTTGAATAAAATCCGACAAACCAACAGTGTATCTATCTTATTGAAGCGCTGCATATACGGCAGTATGCCGTGCCGGCTGATATATGAGCTATATTTAGTTTTGGAGAATGTATGAGTAATCTGTGGCAATATAAAGAAATTTAAAATGTCCTGAATCTACAGGGTTGGCCTTGACTGTATAAGCAGTTTTAATATTCAATAAAACAAACACTACGAACTTATCAATATTATTCTAAACTAAAAATAATGGACTTTTATGACCTAAAAATTATGTTGTTAACGTTCCTCACGCTGTCAACATTCTTAATCCGGATTGCGTATTTTGCGACAAGTTGCTAGCAGAATTGCGCTAATTTTGCAATTTTGGTCAGTGGACAATCCTCGATAGAAACATCAACGTCCCCCTTACTCTCACACTCACTGCAATATTAGCAAGTGGAATTATTGGTCCATATTTTTTGAGAATAAAAGAGGAGTTTAAGAGCTAATAACTATTGTGATATATATAGTAACGCCTCAAGGGTTAAAAGGTTCTTTGTTCTAATGACTAAAAGGAGACGCCATCTGGATTTAATGAAGAAAATTTAAAAACTTATTGTGTTTTTGTAAGTTAATCATTTAAATCTTAAAATTATTATAGTTTTTGGTTATTTGCAAACAATATAGTAGCTTTGGCATTTATAAATAGTACTAGCTTTTGTTCGCGGCTTCGGAGTTAAGCAATTTCCTTTTCCTATACCGTAAAAATTTTAAATATTTCTATACACATATAAACTTTTCTCTTAAATCACTTTATATAATAAAACAAACGCATCAAAATCCGGTAAATAGTAATAACAAAGTTTCTAAAAAAATGTTGGTATTTCCTGTATAGTATTTTTTTTTAAATACTAAAAAATATTTTGCAATTCTTAATATTTTAGCAATTTTGTAAACCTTTAAATGGTTTAATAACATAGTTAAAATGCATTTTAGTTCTAAGGGTTTTCTACTATAACCTCTTTTTGACCCACCCTCTGTGGTAATTCTGTTTTTTTTTATAAACCATCATATATACCTGTGCACAATTCCCATAAATAACATTTTTTTCAATTGCAATAGTAATGTCAATATCAAATTGTAAATTTTTAAAAATTTTATATATGTTTTTTTTAGGATATTATTATACATAATAAATCTTTCTCTTAAATCACTCTATGTATTAAAAAAACGCAATAAAATCCGTTAAGTAATATCGAATTTTAAATGGAAACTATTTTTTTAAACACTCTGTATATGTTTTTTTATATTATTATTCATATAAACTTTTCTCCTAAATCACTCTATTTAATAAAAAACTGCATCAAAATTTGTTGAAAATAGTAACGCCAATATCGATTTTAAATGTAAATTATTTTTTTAAACACTCCTTACATGTTTTTTTTTGTTATTATTATACATATTGTTCCGTATCACCTCGTATAAAAACACGTGTCTTCGTTTTTATACCTTTATTAACAATGGAATGTAATTATGGTTACAACAACGACAAAATCTTCTCTTGTCAATGTCTCGAAGTTTACACCACAAAAGTCTAATCTATACTAACTGATCGGAGGTTTCCCGTCGCCCTTTCATAGTATGGTGGAAGAGTAAAGAATGATCTAGAATCTTTGAGAAATATCGTGAAAATTCCATATTACAGAATGGCATAAAAGTTCTTAATGGATAATTCGGGCGTTTTTGGAAACCTTCGAAAGTGATGAAAGAACTTGGAAAAATTAAGGTAAGTTATTTAAATAAATTAACAAATTAAATTAAATGATCCTAACTCTCTAAAATTCTATAATCTAAACACATTTTTGAAAGTCTGTAACAATATATAAACCATTCTTTTTAATATCTCTATCTATTAAAAAACCGCATTAAAATTCGTTGGGTAATGTCGAATTTAAAATGTAAACTATTTTTTTAAACACTCTATATATGTTTTTTTTATATTATTATACACATAAACCGTCTTTCTAAATCAGTCTATCTATTAAAAAACCGCATCAAAATCCTTTTAGTAATATCGAATTTTAAATGTAGACTATTTTATCAAACACTCTGTATAGGTTTTTTTTTTGAATATTATTATACATATAAACTTTTCTCTTTAACCATTGTGTCCAATAAAAACCGCATCAAAATCCGTTGAGAATAGTAACGCCAATATCGAATTTTAAATGTAAACAATTTTTTTAACATTGTGTATACGTCTTTTTAAATATTATAAAACATTTAAACCTTCGTCTTGAATTACTCCATTTATTTAAAAAACGCATTTAAATCCGTTGAGAATAGTATTGTCAATACCGAATTTTAGTTATAGTTTATTTAAGATAGCCGACCCGTGCCCTCTTTCTTGGGCGTTAATATCTAAACTTTTTGTTTAATCATAATAAAACATAGCCTATAACACTCCTGAATAGTGTAGCTTTCTGATTGTAAAAGAATTTTTATTATAGGTTCAGTACTTCCGATGATTAGCGGCTACAAACAAACCCACAAACTCACACAACAACACAAAGTTGCAAACTTTACCTCTTTATATTAGCATAATGTAACATACCTACGGATAAGAGAAACCATGGCATGCAAAATTTTCGTACCGCTTTTGCGGCAGGCTTCAGCGCTGCCTGGCGGCAGGCTTGTCATTGTTACCAGTTTACACTTAAAATGCGTCGGTCGAAGCCTAGCCTCGTGTAACATCAGCGGTGGGGAGACACGTAAGCTGACAAAAATGACTAACTGGCGGTATTTCAACGAAAAACGAATAAAATTATATTGGGAGTTTTCGCATGACCTGTCCTTAAATCGGGTATTCCATGATAACTCTTATAATTTCCTTACTCTATGATATTAGTAAAGTATAGATTTGCGGTAATAGTAATTACGGTGACGGTCAAGCAAGGAGAAATAATATGTTTGGTTGCGGGAATAATAATAAAGGTAAATATATGTAAAAGGCTGTGGATCAGGTCTATTTAATGATTTATTTTTAATTTAAATTTAAATTAAAATAAAAAATACTTAAACTGCTTTACTCTATAACCAAAATTCTATATTAAAATAAAAAAGATCAAACTTGGTAGCTACTATAGGTTGAGCGCCAGATTGTAACTGGTTAAAGGCTTTAAAAGCACGAGTTAAATTTTACACTAAAGTACCATTTATTTTAAAAGAAAAATACTAATATAATAAAAAAACAAAAATAATTAAAATAACAGAAAGGGAAAAAGGTCATAATTTTGCAATTTTGCTGCCTTAGCTAGGTTGTAACGTCATACCTTGATTAAAATAATTTAGTCCAGTGGCGTTTCAATGGGCACCACAGCTAATATTATTGAGAGAAAAAATGTACGCTACTGACTTTTTATGAAGCTTTTATTTTTTTTTCGCCCAAGCAATTTTGTAGTTTTTTCCATTTTCTTCGTATCTAGATGCGTTTTGAGAAAAAAATTAAAGCCACCTAAAGTCATTCTAAAAGTATCTACCAATAAACTATATTAAATAAAATCTAAAATTAAAAACTAAACAATTTTGATCTTAGTAAATAAAAAAATGAATAGTTTTAATAAAACACACCACTGCTTATTTATTTTAGGGAAAATTATTTTTTTTTGGGAGGGTTTTTTGTTGTCTTAAAGTACTTTTTAAAAGAAATTAAATTGGCTTAATTTTTTTGTCTCGAAAAGGAAGCTAGATACGAAGAAATTACATAAGAATAGAAAGGTAAATTTTTAATTGCTTAATCAAAAAAATTAATAAATACTTAAAAATGTCACTGCCGTACCTTTATTTCTTAATAATATTGGCTGTGTTATCCACTGAGATGCCATTGAACTTAATAATCCTTATTCAGAAAAAGCTTTACAAGCGCCTTACCATAGTAACTATGTACCAAATTGTATTTAAATCGAATAATGGGTTTTTAAAATATTAAAATTTATTTTTTTATTTTAAAGCCTTTTAAAACTTTTTTTTATAAAAAGACATAAAAAATCACCCCCTTTGGTTACGCACTGAAGTTAGGAAACACTCTCTATTTTATAAATTCTAAATATTAATAGCAAACTACATATCCCTTGATGTTTGTTAGTTATCGTAGTGATGAGGGTTATTAATTAGTAAAAAAATGTGGAGGATGTCACGGTGAAACCCAGTATAAAATATTAAATATTTTTTGCCTACCCTGTACAATATTTTAATTTAATCGTCTAAAATTAAATAAACAATACAAAAAAAATACAAATTTTTAATAATGTAGCAATTATAACATGTACTTTTTTAACAAATTATTTAACAGATCTTTCACTAAGTATATAAAACATATTTATCCACAAAATAAAATCATTTTACAACACAAATCATAACTTAAGTTACCATTTTAAAACAGTTTTTTTTAGATTTTTCTACGAAAAACACCTAAGGGTATCTGTGTACGTGATGTACGTTCAAACGTTAGCTTATTAGAAAAGAGAATGGTCCTTAGTTTTAACGAGCAGGTCAAGAAAAATAAAGTCACAAAAAATACAGTATAATAGCACACACACTTTAATAGAGTTAATTTTTAAAATACGGAATAACAAATTATGACTTGAAGTAAATTCAAATGATAATAGTTCTCATAATTACCTAGTTTGGTAAACTTTAATCAAAAACTAACTGCAATATAAATAAAAAAACTGCAATAAATAATTGCCTATTAAGGAGTCTTCTAACGCCTTAAAAATATGTTATAATCATTTAACTTTATCTTTCATTAACTGTTTATTAAAAATAAAAAACCAATTTTAAATTAAAGCAAAAATAAAAAGCACTAATTAAATTTACCATTTTAATTTTTTTTTATGTAGCTTTTTACAGTTTAAATTTCAATAATTAAGTTATTTTTTTTTAAACACGCTAAAGGTGACCACGTTAAATATCCTTTAGTGTCAGGTATAAGAAACTTAAAATTTCAGATCAGAATACGACCGTTGCTTTTAAGTTAATTAGTAAAATATATTTGTTACACTCTGTATATTGAATCACCGTTAAAAAGGTATTTTAAAGAGCATTAGAAAAGTACCATTTGATATGTCTATCTCTGATAGTTTTAAAAATTTTGACATCAAAATCTAAAAAAATGAAAACATAAGTTTTGGATAGTCACACTTTAAATTTCATGAAAGAAAAACATAATAAATTTGGCGTTTTAAATCCTTTTAAAATATTTATTTAAAGGGTAATATATACGGTGTTTCATTAAAAAAATGCTAGATTCCCAAGAATAACTATATTTTGAAAAGAGTAAAAAATAAGATATACATATGTATCACATGCAAACTTTTTTAAATCGCTTTGATAGCTTCTTTGAATGGTATAAAATGCTGAGATTATCGCGCGCGCCTACTGCAGTATCTACTTCTCCCACCTATTATATTTGATGACAAATTTTATGCGAAATTATATAAATTTAAACTAAATACCGCTACTCGTTTTTAAAAAATTATTAGTTAGACTCAGATATGTGGGACACATCTTGGTGTCGGCCCAACAGTAACTGGCTTATCTGCGACCCATAATCAAATCGGCTCATTAGCGACCGAATATTTCAAACCCCCATTTTTCTACTTGGTGGGTCTAGAATACATTAAATTTAAGACGTATTGTTGCCAAAATAAAGTAGACTATTATTAGAGATATTTCTTCTTAGAATCAGAAAAGGGCATTAAGGGTAGGTACTTAATTAAACCCATGGCGAATATACACATCCATATATTGCAATATGTATAATCTTGTATTTTGTATTTACGTAAATTTGTGCGCCTCTATAGGCAATAAATAAATAATATTATAAATGTATCTACATTTTTTTATAGTTTTTAAAATATTTCAGAAAAAAGAAAACAACGGGATGAAAAGAGTTTATGAACAACTTGGCAACAATGCTTATGCCCTATTGGGGTTTACTCTAGTTAAATAACGAGATCGGCAGAGCTTCTTTTAAAAAGATTTATTTTACTAAAAAGGACTACTAACTACGTACAAAATAAACTTAACTAAAATGAACAATTATTTCGAACAGCAACGAGCTTTGACACGACAATAATGTTGCGTTGACTTTGCAATCGATTGAATATATAAGGTATAGTTGCAAAGTCAGCGATAAATGTATAAACTATGGTTCTAGGGATATTACTCCTCCACCCTCAGATTTTTCAACGTCCTCGTTGATGATTTTCTGGAGTGTCTTCACTGGAATGGCCTTGAGGTACTTGTGTTTTCTCCATTGGTACAAAGCTATACTAAAGCTACAGATAAAAATAGTACAAATAATGAAAAAAGTGAAATAATAATATGTTTGTTTTTGTGGGGCAAATTTTTCAAAATTTATAGGCTCCAAAAGGTCTTCTTGCATATTAATAGGATTTTCCAAGTGTTTAATTTGAAGATTAATAGAAAAATTTGTAAGCTGAAGATTGCTGGCTTCAGGAAATTTTACAATAGATATATTGTTTATAGCCAAAGAATATTTATGGTGGTTAATTATAATGTCACATTGGCTCTGTATAAGGGAGCAACCTTGAATTTCTAATTTTTGAAATTGAAAACAATTTTCATAAATTGTCTCTGGTTTTTTGGTACAAAATAATAAAGAATTTTTATGTGTTAGGCTATGCACTTGGTAGTTATTTTGTACTGTTGCGTATTGGCAATTATCTGGTAGGAAACAGCTGCTTACAAGGGGATTAAAACATATCCATCTTAAACTAATTTCTTCACAGTTCTTATACCACACTTGATCACAATAGTATTTACTAGGACTAATTAATATTTTTGAGTCATTGCTTGGTGTTGGATATACAAAGTTTAAATTACAATTACTTTTTTCGAAAATGGGGATTTTAATTGCAAGAATTGCCATTTCATCTAATATCAAAATACCGGTTTTACATATAAGGCTTAGTTCTGAGATGTGTCTAATTGACCAAAGGGTATTTTTTGGATGATGTAAGCTTAAATATTGCCAAATTTCATTTATTTCTTCAATACTTAAAACTTCAAGATCTAGAGTGTTTAGATGAGCAAATGAAAATATTCTTAAAATTTTTTCCAAAAATTGATTTAGGTTATTTATTTGAATAAATTGGTCTTGAATGGATAATATTAGATTTATTTCATTATTAAGTTTAGAAAGTTCGGATTTTATAGTTTTTGAATTTTCATTAATAACTTTTATATTTTCTTGGTATTTATTCATAATGTTTCCTGCAAATGAGCTTAGGTCATTAATTTTGTGCATCGTATTTAGTTGATTGTGCTTTAGTATTTCTAAATTCTCCGTAATTGTTTCTAGGTCAGTATTGTCTAGGTTGCCTGTGATGAATTTGATACCACTACCAATAAAGTTCATTAAACCACGTTTTCTGCGATTAATTTTATAAACATTTAATTTTGCGTATGTTTCGAAAGTATTGTTCAAAGTTTTAAATAAATGTAAAAATTGCGATTTTGTAAAATTATTATTTTGCTTATTTACTAAGGGTTCTAAAATTAAAACATTGCTTAATAACTGCGATAAAGTAAACTTAATACTAGATATGTTAAAGGGTATATATGTCGTATGATAATTACTAATTATAAGGGATGGTGCCACTTCTTCCACATAATAGCCATTATTAGGGAGATTGAAGGTTTGAAGGGCCTGGTAAGGGTTCACTTGAGTCTGCAGGATCAGGATCGGGAGGCTGGAAAGAAACAGGATTTTTCCTGAGTCGTTTTATGTTTCTTAAATGAATTGTTGTCGGTTTTTCTTAGAAATGCCGGTTACTTTATTTTTACTTACGGCTGTTACTTTTGTTTTAATATACTGAGGATTTATTTTATTCCTAAGAGGGTTCTTTTTAAAAATTGTTTGATTTGTTTGTATAATTGGTGGTTCTTCTGTATTTTTATTTTGTTTTTGCGTGTTTTGCGCTTGTTTGTTATAGGTGGATTTATAGAGGTGTTCATAAAATGGTAATAGTTCTTTTTTTCGTTTTTCATTATATTGTTCAAAAAGTGTAAGGTCATTATTTACATTGGGTTCATTAAGATATGGTCCATATAGAATGGAGAAGGGTGAGTGACCCGTGGTGGAATGAATGCTTTGATTGTAAATTAGAATGGCGGAAATCATTAGATTTTGAGGGGTTTCTTCAGGATTTTGCATTTTTAGAATTCTAAGTTTTTCTAAGATGGTGGAATGTAATCTTTCGATAGGGCTATTGGATGATGAGTTTCCTGGGGTCGTATAGTGTACTTCTATGCCAAAGAGTTGACAGAATTCTTTGAATACATTGTTTTGAAATTCTTTGCCTCGATCGGCGACTATTTTCTGGGGTGTGTTGTGGTGAGAAAAATAGTGCCTTAATTTACTGAGAATAGTAATTGCGTTTTTGTCTGGTACATAATAAGCTTGAGAATATTTTGAGAATGAGTCAATTATTGTGAGAAATTGGCAATTTGAAAACTGAAATAGATCTAGATGGATGGTTTTAAAGGGTTTTTCTGCAAGCAAGGGGCCTTCATATGCAATTTTATATGGATGTCTTTCGTATTTATTTTGAAGGCAAATTTCGCATTTATTTATAAAGTTTGTTATAGAGTCTCTTAATTTGGGCCAGTAATATTTTTGTTTTAAATGATTATAGGTTTCTGTTATGCCATTGTGGTTATTTTTATGATAATTTGCGATTATATCTGGTTGTTGTTCAACGTTGGTAACGTCTACTAAATAGGTGGTAGAAAAAACAAGTTTTGCAGATGGATTTAAATTTGCGGAAATTAATCTTTGAAATTCTACTTTTAGTTCTTGGTTTGGTATAAAGATAGTAAAAGTAAGGTCTGGTCTTATAATTTCTTTTATAATTTTTAAAATGTCTTCTTGTCTATTTTCTTTTCGAATGCGAACAAAGTGGTGATTTTTATTAAAGGGTTTGGTATACGTGTGGTTAAAATTGTCACCGTAGTCGATTACAAGACGGTTTGAGGCATAATTAAGGGGTAGTTCAGAGATTGGTAAGTGTTTTCCCTGAGTGTCATTATTTGAGTGTACTGTTATGTCGGAATTGGCGTCATTTATTTCAGGAGTTGTAGGGGTGTTATTTTGGGATTGTGAGTTTTCAATATTTTGAGGATTTTGAGGATTTTCATTCTCTGGCACGTCATTGTATTTTTCGTTAAGAACATAATCTGCTAGGTCAAAGTCATTAAGATTAGCGACGGTTTCGTCAGCATTAGGGGAGATGGATTCTAGGTCATGGTTGTCTTTGTCGTTTGTCTCGTTGGCGTTAAGTTGAATACGGGATAACGCGTCAGCTACAAGGTTTTCTTTGCCCTTTTTGTACTTGGTTTCGAAATTGTACTCTTCGAGTTGCAGCTTCCAACGCATAAGACGAGCATTGGGTTCTTTAAGTTTTGTAAGCCATACTAGGGGTTGTGGTCAGTTTCAACTGTAAATTTTACTCCATATAGGTAACATCGAAAGTGTTTAATTGAATTGACGATGGCTAATAACTCACGCTCGATTGTAGAATAATTTCGCTCGGCTGAGTTAAGTGTGCGGGAGTAGAAGGCTACAGGGTGGTCGTTTTGGGATAAAACGCTACCTATGGCGATGTTTGAAGCATCTGTTGTTAACGTAAAGGTTTACTAAAATCAGGATATTGAAGAACGGGAGAATTACTAAGAAGTTCTTTGCATTTTAAAAATGCTTCTTGGTATTCTTGATTACCAATGCATCTTTCGCTTCCTTTTCTTAGACATTTTGTTATTGGGAAGGTGATTTTTGAAAAGTTTTGGATGAATCTGCGATAGTATCCTACAAGTCCCAAAAGGCTTTAATTTCCTTTTGCGATTTAGGCATAGGATATCTTTGAATGGCTTCAATTTTTGAAGGATTGGGTTTTATTCCCTCGGGGGTGATGATATGGCCTAAAAATGCTACTTCTTTTGACAGGAATTCGGATTTATCCGGTTGAATTTTAAATTTACTTCCCTAAATCTTTTGAAAATTTTTCTGATATGATCTATGTGTTCAGAAAGGGACTTTGAAAAAATTACGACATCGTCCATGTAAACAAAACAAAATTTATATAGAAAATCTCTCAAGACTTCGTCCATCATTCTTTGAAATGTGGCAGGAGCGTTCTTGAGACCAAATGGCATGCGTAGGTATTCATAATGGCCGTTGTTTACGGTAAAGGCAGTTTTTCTATGGAATCAGGGTGCATCTCAATTTGATGGAATCCTTGGGCTAAGTCTAGGGTAGTGAAGTAAGTACATTTACCAAGGCTATCTAAAATCTCTTCGATTCTAGGAAGGGGGTATTTTTCTTCGATTGTGACGTCATTATTAAGGCGCCTGTAATCGATTACCAATCGAAATTTTCGTTTGCCAGAGGCATCGGGTTTTTGGGAACAATCCATACAGGGGCGGAATAGGGAGAAATAGAGGGCCGAATTATTTTGTTGTCAAGTAATTTTTGGATTTGTGCTTGGATTTCTTGGTTCATGCTAGGAGGGTGTCTATAAGATTTAACGTAAACAGGTCTGTCGTCTTTTGTTCTTATGATATGTTTCGTTTGGCTAGTAAATGTCAAGTCACAGTTTTCGTGATACATTATATCTTTATATTCATGACAGAGTGGTAGGATTTTGGATTTTTCTAGGGGTGTTAAATGATCTAATCTTAGTTGCAATTTGGGGTTAAATTTTTCGGGGGTATTTTTAGGGGGTCGAGAACTTCAAATTGATCCTGTGGGATAACTTTTATTCTTTGGTGGAAATTAACATTGATGTTAGGGGTTGGATTAGGAATTTTACAGAAGCCGTTTTCAACATTTATTAGAGAGTCAGGAATGATATGATCATTAATTTTAAATGAAGGCAAAATAGCTACTCCTTTTTCATAATTTACTGGTATAATTAAATAATTTTTGTTAAAATTTTTTATAGGTTGATTTAAAGGTTTGTTATAGGCAAGTGAAAAAGGTATTTTTATATTTTGTAATGTTAAAGTTTTATTTTTATAGTCAATTAAGGCATTTAACTGTTTAAGGTCTTTTGTGCCTATTAGAGCATCAAAATCGTTGTGCCAATTTAAGACTCTCATTTTAAAATTTTGATTTATGCCTAATTCTTCTAATAAGGGTAATTCTAAATTTTTATTTTCCTTATACACTTTTTGCAAGCAGTTACTTCAAAGGCTTCGTAAAAAATATTATTTGGGAAAAAAATTTGCTATTTTGGGGTAATAATAGAATCGGATGCGCCAGAATCAATCAAAACGGTTATTTGTTTATGGGGTAGGTAAAAGTAGGGCAGTTCGATTTGTTGGGCTATATTGTTTAGGTTAATTTTTGATTCGAGGCTTGGTTTTGAAAATTTTCGGAATTTTCTTCACTATATTCGAAATTTTGGGTATAATGAAGGTTGTCAGAATCGGGGTCGAAATTTGGGGGTTGATCTTCAAGTTGGTCTGTGTAGAAAATGTCTGGGGGTTGATTTAAGTCAGAGGATTCATAGGGTTCGGATATTTGGACATTAGTAAGTTCTTCGGATATAAAATTTCTAGGTCCTGTACTCTGGAAAAAGTTGGGATATCTGGTGGATGTTTGTCTTGGTTGTATTCGGGATGGACCAGCTGTCGAGACAGACATTGGGACAGGGGATTCTTGTTTAGGAGGGTTGTTTTGTGGATACATAGGTTTGGCTTGCCTGCCAAAAACTTGGGCATTTGTCGGGTAGTGTCGTGGGATTAGTCGGGGTTGAACGTTAATGGGTTGTCTGGGAAATGGATTTGTTTGTGAAAATGTGGGCGTGGGGGTTGGGAATTAAAATTTTGTTTATTAAAATATTTATGGCTATTATTAGAATTATTATTGTTATTATTAAAATTTCTTTGTGTATTTTGCAAAGGAACCTGGTTTGTAAAATTAACTTGAGATTCTATCATGTTAAAGTTTACTACGTGGGTGTATGCGTCGTTTAGGGTCTCAGGTCTTTGTAACATTAGCATTGTTTTTAAGGTTTGTGGCGAATTAGCCGTTAAAATTAAAACAGATGTTGATTCAACTTGATTAATTAAAAGTAATTTTGCGGCGTCGTTGGGCACTTCGCAATTGATTTTAGAAATAATTCTCTGCACAAATGTTTTTAATCTATCGACGAATTGTAAAATATTTTCGCCTTTATTTAATTTAAAATATTGCAATTGTTGCATTAAAATAGAATATGTTATTGGATCTCCAAATTTCTTTCTTAATTCTGTTTTTATAGAAGACCAATCGCTAAGATCAGGCCGAGATAACAAGAAATGTTGAGCACTATCAACTAATTTTGATTTTATCGCGGCTAAGACTACTTTTTCTGATCTTCAGGTGCTAAGGGCGTAAAAAATAAATTATAAAATTCATCTACTGCTATAATGAAACTTTCTAAATGATTTTGGTCGCCAGAGAAGGTTGGCAAAAGAGATGTGAAAAATCTAATATTTTCCATTTTTTGATTATCTAAGCTTAAATTATCTATTAAATTTATTAATTCTTCCTGTACTTCAGGGGTTAAAGTATTTTCTAAAGTATTGTTTTCACAGTCGGAGTTTTCCGAACTACTAGAACTACTATCAGAACTTTCTGTTTTATCTTGAATTTTTAAGCCTAAAGCAGCCTTATTTTTTAATAAAATTTTTCTTAAACGTAAAGAGTCGGACATAAATGGCAATTCAGCAATTACTTACAATATATACAAGGAAGAGTCCATAGAGGATATATTGCAGCGGTACAGCACCAATGGATTTTCCAATAGAGGTGTGGCTGAGGCTCCAGGAATGTCCCTCGGGATGTTGGGAAGATGGCCGATCTGGGTTGTGGGTCAGGAACTGGATGGACAGGTCACTACAACACGGCAGCCGACTAGTCGTTTCACCAAATTCCTTTGGACTTTGCAGGGTTCACAGTTTCTTTTTGGTTTTTTTCCAAAAGAACTTTCACACAGTCTGTAAGTCCGGTTTTTGAATAGTGCACTAAGAATTAAAATTCACTTTCGTTCAACGAGAAGCCGATAAAGGACGAAATTGCACTATCCTGTTTGCAGCGCCAGTTAAATAACGAGATCGGCAGAGCTTCTTTTAAAAAAGATTTATTTTACTAAAAAGGACTACTAACTACGTACAAAATAAACTTAACTAAAATGAACAATTATTTCGAACAGCAACGAGCTTTGACACGACAATAATGTTGCGTTGACTTTGCAATCGATTGAATATATAAGGTATAGTTGCAAAGTCAGCGATAAATGTATAAACTATGGTTCTAGGGATATTACTCTCTTATTTAAATCCATAGGGCGCATATAGGTCGGTTTTATTGCTTTTTAATGATCGGTCGCAGATAAGCCTATTTCGTCATCTCAACTTGACTTTCTAATCACAATGTGACAGGGTGTTTCAGTAAAAGATCAATTCAATATTAAAAAAGCCACAAGCGTCATACAAGTAGGGACGGCAATCAACTATCGCACTCTAAACGCGTCGTTTAAATATTGTGCTATCAACAAAAAGGACAATATTTGAAAGTGAGACGAAAGTGATGACCGCCTGGCATTTTTATAATTGACGTTTAATCTAGAATATTACACAGTGGTTTGCCTTTGGCTTTTGTAAAAATATTCATAAGAGTAAACTAATTTAATTACCTGCTGCTAACCAAAACTATTACCAAAAAATTTCTCGTATTCAATTTTTTTGCGTTTTACAAATGCTTTAATTTAACTGTTAAATTTTAAATTTTTAATAACTTATTTTATTTTTGCAAAAAGATATAGGTGACTTTGTATTTAAGGATTCTGTGTTTATTTTTAAAGCGTTTAATTTAACCTATAGTTTTATAGGAAAAAAATTAAACTTTTGGCTCCTTAATGAAAGTTATAATAAATGTGTAAAATTTTTTAATAAATTGACTGTGGTTAACGATGTTGCGGAAGGTGGGGTAGCGTTAATCGAACATTGCAATAAGTGTTTTACAAAAAATGAACAACAATTGCCACCCTTATTATTTGTTATAAGCGAATATAGAAAAAAATGAAACTGTAATTAAACTACTCTAATGTTATAAAGTTTAGGAAAAAATAATTTGTAGTTTAAAAAAAAATATTATAAAATTAAGATAAAAACAAAAAAAATAAGAATTAAAAATTTTGACACAAGTTTATAATAAACTTTCTAGATAGTTTTGTCAACACAATTAGAAAAAATATTTAAATATGTTATAAATTATATTTTAAAGCTAAAGTAAAAAAGTTTAAAACGCGTCGGTTATTTTAAGAGAGCTTTTTCTGTAGAGCGATAAATTTTATACAAGACAATGATTTGCTTTAACCTTTTTATTATACCATGGAAGAGTTATAAAAGTCTAAACTCAAAAAAACAAGCTTTCCCATTTTAATCATATTGTAAATAAAAAAATATTATGCGAAACCTTCTAATATTAATATTAGGGGCTACGGCTTTTACAGGTTGTTTTTTTAATTATTTTTAACAATCTTTTTAATATAGTTAGGAAAAAAATAGTATTTTCTTTTTAAACCAGTGTAATATACATATTACTGCTCTGCTCTAGCTGTCCACTGCTCTATCTAGCATATCATTAATAGGTTATTTTGTTATTTAATTTATTTAATGTGTTTAGTACCTAGCTAGGAAAGGATTGGAAAACAAAAAATTTTTTTGGAAACCAAATAACGTACTAATTTTAGTCCTCGTTAACCTGGAAATCAGTTTATCGGACCCACAATATTCAAATTTTATTTAAATCAATAATTTAAACTAGTGAAACAGACTCAAAAATTTGCTTTAGGTACTTTATTAACGCGGATTTTGTTGTAGCCACATAATCACAGGACGTTACCGATAATATTTAAATTTAATTAAATTAGGTGCGGTAATGGAAAATTACCCAAAATTGCATTAATTTATCATTAATATAACTAAACAAACGTTAAAAGTTAATATTATTTTTTATTTCTTAATAATTACACTATTCATTTCTTTAATTTATCCCCCTTTATTTTTTAAACAAATAAGTCTAAAAAATAACAACTTGTTAAATGTATGCGTGAATAATATATATTTTGAAATGAAATTAAAGCGGCTGCGTGCCACATAAGACCACTAGTCTAAGATCCGCATAGGAAGCGTTCTGCACTCATCTGTTTACTGAATAAAAAAAAACATTTTTAAAATAAATATAGCAATTAAACACAGGCATTGCCACACGCTTGCCAAAAAAATAGGTTCAAGGCTATATCTATATATATATAGAAATAAGCACATATTTTTTACCACACCCTGTATAATGGCATTCCCTATTTTTTTAAATACATTTTAGGGCTAGTTAATAAAATCATCTTTTTTAGGGTGTTTTTTTTTAATTTAAATATAGCCTTAAACAAATTTTTTTAAGCAAGCCTGTGACAATTCGTTTGTTTAAATACTATTTTTAATATAAAATCGTTTTTATCAGGTAAACAGATGGGTGCAAAACGCTTCTAATTCGGATCTAAGCCTACCCCTTTTTTTTATTTGTTTTTCAACATAGTGCCTAGAAGCCAACTTAACAATATTTTATTTATCAATTTTCTTGAAAATATAGTATTTATTATTTCGTTTTATTTTTTAAAATTCGTGTAAAAGGGGAAAATTAAAAAAAAATGCACTGTATGGTATTAGTTAGTCGGTTTACAGAATTTCCAAAAAATTATTATCTTTGCAATTAAAATATAATAAAAACCCTGGAGCAGAACATCGTGTTGCGCCGACGCCGGCGGTCATCCATCCACAATGCTTAACTCCGGTGAACGATAATGTCGACTCTACCGGAGCAACAACTAGCGCGACGCCGGTTTTGCTTGCTGGTTCTGCAGTTAACATCCTATTCGTTAAATAATTTACAGGATTAGTAATATAATATAAATAAACCAAATTTGGTGCGAAGAGGTAACTGAAACATGAAGAATTTAAAAATTATATTTCCAAGGTTGCCAAGTTTATAGCTTTCTCTGTAGGTTAGAGAATTTTAAAATTTTAAATAAAATACCTTTTTTTTGCTTATTGTAATCAATTGCTTGTATGAACTTTATTATGACCTGTTTTTATCGTTTTCTTACTCCTGTCAATTTTAAAGATATGGCATCAAGCTTAAATACAGAAACCACCAGGTATGGTCAATTATCTCAAAAACGAAATTCGCCAAAATTAGTACAGGGAAGTAACCGGATATTTTAAATTCAGAAATTACATTTGCGATGTTTTATAATTAAACTAGCTGACCCGGCAAACGTTGTTTTGCCATATAAATAATTTTTAAGTAATTTCTAGCCTCAAAATTAAAAAAATGTTAAGGGTGGACAACCCTTATCACTAAGGGGTATGAAAAATAGATGTTGACCGATTCTCAGACCTACTCAATATGCTCACAAAATTTCATGAGAATCGGTCAAGCCGTTTCAGAGGAGTACGGGAACGAACATTGTAACACGAGAATTTTATATATAAGATTTTCTTATTCCCTTTCCTTGATTTTTTTTAGGAATTTTAGAAACGTCACAAAAATGCTATTTATGAATTCAGAAGGTCCAGTTTTACCCCTGTACTAATTTTGGCGAATATTGTTTAGATCGTTTTTTAGATAATTGACTGTACCTAGCCGTGTTTGTATTAATTTCGAAAAAGCATGATGCCATATCTCCGAAATTGACAAGATTAAAAAAAACGATAATATTAGGTCATAATAAAGTTGATAAAAGCAATTAATAATAAAAATAAAAATGGGGTATTTCATTTAAGATTTTAAAATTTTCTAACCTATAGAATAAACTATAAACTTGGCTATGTTGCCAAAAATACAATATTTTCATTCTTCATGTTCAATTACCTGCTGTCACAAAATTTGGTTAATTTATAGTCAACGGTTGCTGAGATAATTCACCGTTCCGGTTTTTTCTACTAACCCTGTATGGAATTTATTTAATCAATGCATTAAAAAATAAGAAATAATCTACAACTTGTGTAAAGTGTTTAAGTAGTTGCCATCAATGATTTCGTTTTTAATGAAACAGGTAAAGTCGGTTTTGTTGTGCGTAGAGTTTAGGTCCAAATATCTAACAATTTATGTTTCGTTGCTTTGTATAAAATTACCCTAACGATGACTGGTATTAAGACTTTGTCTTATTTAGGTGTTTAATTTAATGCCTAATCGGGTAATTTCTTTAAAAAAAAAATGGTATTAGGTATAAAATTTTATTAAATCCTATTAAGCATTAACCTTATTTAGGCTATCATCAGGACAACATTGTCAAAATCATAAAGATGTAGTTCCAGTTAATATTAACATAATAAGTGTAAAGTTGTTTTATAATTTAAAAATTTAGGCAAAAAAATTGCAAGTAATTAAAAATTAGCCTATTGGTTATAGTATACAGTGCATTTTAAGTAAAATAGACCACTCCGTATAATCCTGCTTTTAAAAAATTATTAAAACTCACTAAAAACTTAAAAATAGTAATAATAAAAGTCGGTTTAATTTTTTGCTATTTAGTTAATTATTATTACTAATAAATCGATAAACCCACACTAACAAACACTACTAGTTCCTCTTTTTGTTCGGCGAAAAGGCTAAATTTTACCCCAACGTTGCCGATCCGGAATGCACCCCCGACTTTTTTTTTTAACCGACTTCATTCTTTGTAATCTTAACATATACCTATCTAGAGGCAGCTTTGTTGTACAAATGACATGCGACAGATAAAAAAATAGGTCTAGTACCTTTCTCTCTCGTGATCCTGACTTGTTTTGGTTTTTTATGGGACCACCGCAAAAGTGCACTTTTTCAAATAAAAAATTAATTTTTAAAATTGTTCGTTAACGAAATAATCGCGTAACATACACAAAAACAAAAACATACATGCCTCCTACTTTTGGAAGTCGGTTAAAAACTAATTTTTAGCGCTGTTCCTTTTAAGGAATACTTAAAAAAAAAAGAAATTATAGCAACTTGTAATATAATTTTTTTACTAGCGTGTAGAAAGGAGCACTTTTTCGCACTAGAGCGGAAAATTTCCCACTTAAACAGGTACTTAAAATGTTTTTAATTTTGAAGTTTGAGTTGGTATAATTTTATTATTGGCAAAGTATTCATTTATTTGTACAAATTAGGTGTAAAGTCAACAAAATATTCACTAAAAATTATTATTAAAAATTAACATTGTTTCAAAAATACTGGTATCTATTAAATTTGCTTGTCAGATTTTTAGTTTTGACAGGTCCGGTGTCCATATTATTAAAAATCAAAGTCATTAAAAGTCATTGATAATTAAAAGTATCTTTAGTACATTCTGATAAGTTTCGTCGATTTTGAATAAAAAACGTTTCCCATGGAGTCTTCTGAGAAATTACCTGAATCCATTCTAAAAGCAGCCGAAATAGCAAATTTAGATTTGTTGCCGTCCAAGTCAAAGTACAAGTACGAGAAGAAATATACAGCATTTACAAGCTGGTGTGGCGAGAAAAAAATCAAAAGTCTGAAAGAAAAAGTTTTAATGGCATATTTCGCGGAACTTGCTAAAACATGTTAGCCCAATACCTTATGGTCAAGGTATTCCATGTTATTAAGTGTCATTAAGATCGAAAAGAACATGGATTTAAGCAAATATTTCAAAGTGACATCTTTTTAAAAGAAGCAAAATGTGGAATTTAGACCAAAGAAGGCCAAAATTTTTTCGAAAGATGAAATAGCAAAATTTATTAATGATGCTCCAAATAATGTCTATCTAGTGATGAAGGTAGCAACAGTTTTTGGACTAGCTGGTGCGTGTCGTCGAGAAGAATTAATGAAAATTAGCATTCATAATATTGACGATAAGGGGAATCTTTTAATTGTAAATATTCCAGACTCCAAGAACTATTTTGGATGAAGTAATTTGAAAATGGAAAATATCTTGCTTTGTATAGAAAGTATTTCAGTTTACGAAAGCCCGAAACACCACACATATGATTTTTGTTAATTACAAAAAATTGGCTTGTACTGTCAAGTGCATAGGAATAAATTCTTTTGGAAAAATGCCCCCTGAAATAGCTGCCTATTTACGTCTTCCAAACTCAGAACTTTACACGGGACATAGCTTTCGCCATTCCTCAGCTACAATGTTAGCTAATTCTGGTGAAGGCATAACAAATATTAAAAGACTTGGACGTTGGAAGTCATCATCTATTGCATAAGGCTACCTAGAAAGCTCTAGAAGTTCTACCTTTGAACACAGCAAAACGCACTTAAGGCCCATCTTCTAGCAAGCAACAATGTGTCTCTGTTACCTGTAACGACGGCCGGTTCAATTGCACCTCAACGGCAATCTCCAACTCCGCAACTTACCCACAACAACTTGCCTCTGCGATTAATTTAAAAAATGCTACCAGCTGTTATTTTACGATAAATGTTGTTAATAATAATAAACAGTAATGGTAAAAATAAATATTATCAAATGGTTGTTTAGTTTGACTTTTTCCACACACTCGTAGAAAAAATAGCGTTCCGCGGAAATATACTATTTTCTGTCTTCTATATGAATTTAAAAAATGCCCACAAACATTTTGTTTTTTATTACTTAGTACTAGAAAGAAATATTTTAATGGTGATTTTAAATAAATATAATTTAGTTGCCGCCATTGATCTCAGTGAATTGACAATGTTACTACCTGCGCGAAACAAAAGTTACTTTTCATAGGCGAAAAAATGTTTTTGTGCGCTTGGATACCACTCATCGTTAAGGTTTGACACGCAGGCACCAAACAGACTAACTGCATTATCGGAAAGAAGTTAAACGCCTTGCCTGGCATTCCCGTTTGGAGTACGTTAGCTAATGACCCTCACGGTCACGGACGAGGGGCACGGTGTGTGGGTGTTTATATTCTGCCATAGCTTTTAAGTGCGCATGTTTGTCCACCCCCGATTTGTTTACTGCGCGAAGTCGTAAAAATCCGAAAAATGCTTCTTGCCACTGAGTATTTAAATGTGGGTTATCTATGATTGCCGCGTCAACAACAATATGAGGTCCAACAAAGCCGGTAAAACATTTATTTAGGTTTTTCCTAACTGCTTTTTAATTAACTTTGTAACGTTGAATATTTAATTTGTAGCTACTTACAAAAAAAAATCAACAAAAACTTCATTGTCTTAAGTACTGATATTTTGTATTGAGCGTTTACCCCAATAAGTATCTTTACACGCAAAAAAGTAAGTCTATTATTTGCTACATAGACGGTTAGGGTAATTTCTAGGCATGTGATTTTCTCTTTATTAAATTGCTACCTAACAGTCTGTTATGTTATGCAATTAGCCCTTTGTATAGAACTAATTACGTAACAGTAAATTAAGTGGATTGTATTATATTATATTTTTTCTCTTTTGTAAAACTAACTTATTTAGACTATGAATAATTAAAACTGTTGCAATTTATCACACTTTTTAGAGACAAATACAACTCAACTTATCGAAACAAAATTCTTTATAATTTTACCGAAAATCGAAAACGCCGTTGCTTGGATACACGCGGTTAGTTTACGTGTCTCAGCACAGCTGATTTTACATGAGGCTTCGACCGACGCAGTTGAAGTACAAACTGGCAACAATGTTAAGCTTGCCGCCAGGCAGCGCTTAGCTTGCCGCCAAAGCGGTACGAAAATATTAGCGCGCCATGGTTTCTCTTATCCGTTGGTACGTTACTTTATGCTGTTAGTTATAAGATACAGTGCATTTCAATTGAAATATATCGCTTCGTACAATTCCACTAAAAAATAATATCGTACCTCAGCAACAGCTATATAAAGATGTTACTTTAATATTTCTATTTTATAAAATTGAAGTTATTATTAATTTATCATTTTAATTAAAAAAAAAACAGAAAAATGGAATTAAATATTCTATATTCTTTGTTGCAGGATTCCCAAGTCTAACATATTTACCATGGTAAATCCGAAACTGGTAAACTCATTGATATGCACATCATTGCGTGCAAAAGTAACCCTAAGGAAGTTCAACAAAACATATGCTTCTGGCTTCACCGTAAAGATACGTTATCTTGTCTGACATTATTTACCCTTGTTTATTCGTCTTACCTGTCTACTGATAGCGTTCGTTTAAACTAAAAAATTTAATACTAAAAGCAAAACTAATTATTTTACTTACTTTCGTGGTTAATTTGCAAATAATGTTTAATTCTATTATTTATCCTGTGTCAACTTGTAGCTTTTTATAAATTGTTTTAGACAAAATAATATTTTAAAAACAAAAGTCTTCTTAATATCATCCATATTATACATGGTGTAATTTAATTGATGGCTTAAAATACAGGGTATAATTTCTTAGCTTGTTTTTGGAAAAAAGTTCATATAAATATATGTCCTAAACGTCTTAACTTTTGAGATACAGGGTGTTTTTTCCCTCTGAAAGTAAACAAAATAAGGAAAAAAACTAAGAACCCGAAAAGCAGTATTTTTATTTGCTTAATCTAAAGAAAGCACAAAAGATTCACACACATTTACACAGACAGTGGCGTACCGTTTTCTTGTTGAAAATATTTTTTCAATTGGCTTTCAAGACGCCACTGGACTTATTAAATGTAATGAAGTCACTGATAAATTATCCCCTTAATGTCATTAATATTATTGCCAAATTAAAACAAAAAAAATTGGGTAAAGATTTTTTTTAATTTAAACACTCTGTATTTTAAAAGTTAAAAGGTTTAGGACTTATGTATATATGAACTTGTCTTCCAAAAATAAAGTAAGGAATTATACCCTGTATATTTGGCTATCAATTAAATTACACCATGTAAATAGGGATGGTCTCTCTATCCCTCTATCTCCAACCAAGTGATAACTGCAGTTATCACTTGAAAACTGATATAGTCACCATTGGAAACGTCGTGTATCGGTTAAAATAAAAGACAATGGGAGTCCAGGAAAGTAGTATTTTGCCGTCCAACGGAAAAACACGTGTGACAATCTTTTCAAAATGAGTTTTTAATATTTTCGTATTCTGTTAGCTTAAATCTTTCTATTGTTGCAAAAAATTCGATATTTTTATAGAAAAAACTGCTTAAAAAGAAATAAAATTTACGATTTTGTACGTATGGTTAAAAAACGGGGTTCTAAACTAAACAATACCTTCAAGAGATTGGCTCAGATAGACTTAAAATTTTAAGAATACATTTTTTAAATGTTTAACAATAAAATAAGACAAAAAAATAATTTGATTTACAAACCCTTACCCCGCCTTAAATGTATATCTTATTTGTAAGTGGTAAGAAATTTTATAAGGCAAATCTAAACGCCATTTTTTCAAAAGATATAAAAATGCACGTACGGTGTTTTTCCATTGGACGGCAGTATTATTGGACATAAATTTAAAAAGGCGTTAATTGCTTAAATCTAGTGTTTAAATTAAGGTATGCTCTGGATAAGTCAACGTTTTTAGTAAAAAAACTTGGTGATTTTAAGGCCTTATTAATGGGCGGAGATGCACGATAGGTTAAATAACGCCACCGATCTGGAGTATACAAGGCCGCTCACCAATAAAAAATAATGCCTAATAAAATACAATCAATTATCCACATTTAATATATTAACGATGCAAGTTAATACTTATGTATTGTACTAACGTTTACATTTTCACAACAAAAAAATTACATCCACCTGCATCCAAAACGTTTTTTGACGACGTTGCGGCAGATCGTAAATTAGCTAAGTTAGCATTTTAGCTTTTTAATGTTTGTATTAAATAATAGATATACGGCCGATTAAAGGTTCCGTTTAGAAATAAGGGCGGTGGACGGAATTCCCGCTGGGCAAGACTCGGACCTTCCCTAACATTTGCTACTTGCGAGGTCAATGAAAATAGGCAGACTCAATTCGTCATTTCGAGAAATTGGATTCAAAGCTGTTCCCTTTTCGTAAAAAAAAAAATAAATTTTAACTTTGACACCCTTCCTTATTACTACCCTTTGGATATTGATTTATTTGGGCAAATCTAAATTTTTGAACGCCCTGTATTAAATAAAAAAAAACAATAATTAACGCTTTACCCAAATTACCACTGAAAGAGCTACTACAAAAGACCAATTGTCGCACAATGGAGCAGTAGCACAATATAAAGTCTATAACAATAGCCTAGAACGGCAAAATACTTCGGAAATCACGAATAAAGCAAAAAACAAATTACGTCCTCTTAGGTAGCCTAACTTTTGAACAGTTCCCCATCCCCTTTTCAGTAGAGCTAGTAAATAGAGACAGACACTGACCGGTCGCTTTTATTTGGTGAAAAGGTGTATTGGTCTGGTCAAATGTGGGAAAAAATGTAATATCGGCTAGAATCTTAATAGTATATGTACTGTTAATATTGTAAAAATACCGAGTAAAAACGTGTGTTAACTTACTTTGCCTAGAAATTGGACTTCGCCGGTTCTTGCATTGGATCCTTAAATTTACGACAATAAAAAGGTTTTAATAGAATCCTGTAAGATTAAGCTCGCGATTAGTAATCTTTAAACAAATGTATTTAACTTGTGTGCAACTGCATTTTTTAAAATACCTAATTTGATGAAATCAACATGGCTTATGCCTTATTTTTTGTTCTGTGTGAAAAAAGCAATAATACACTTGCAGGCATAACACTTAACTCGGTTTATGACTTGTGCGTGAGGCATACTGTAGTATATTAAGTAGTATTTCTCATGTTCGCTATAGTTAGGTGTGGCTAACTAGGTGTGCAACAAATGAAAAACTCTTATTCTTTGTAAAAGTAAGTGCTTGGTCTTAAACTGCGTTAGCAGTACAATTGTAGTTTTATTAAAAAAATTATGATATATAGGTTAGGTCGAAAACATTAAGAACCATTTAAGAACAAAATACCCCTACTTCAAAATATAAAACAAAATTTTAGAAAAAAAAAAATATTTTGAATTAAAATTTTTGTCTCAATACGCAGTCATGACCTTTAATTTAAAAGTTTATTTATTTTCTTTATTAATAAAATTATTTTATACTTACATAAAACATTTAAATTATAATGTTTGTAGGGTAAATAGGTCTTTTTATTTATAATACAATTATTTAATAAAAACATAAAACCGCGAAGCGATCAAGGGTTTTTTTTTAATTATTGTCCATGAAACTATTTGCCAAGCCAATCTTTCGGAATATATTTGGGTAGATAAATCAATTGGAATTTATGGATCGAGTTGTATTTTTTAAATAAGTATCTTCCATGTTAAAAAATAATCTGTTGCTAACTTACATGAAAATCGTAAAAAATGTTTTTCTACTCGCGTGTGCAACAAATGTAACTGGTATTGTATATTGAAACAACAAATAATTCGTCCAACTGCTTTTGCGTGCGGGAATGTATCACTTTGCGCACTTGTTGGGAAAATAACTATTATTGCATTTGCTCCCGCTTAATTTTTATTTATGATATTAATTTACCAAGAATGGATTCTTATACCAGCATATTATGGATGCCTGCTATAATAACACAAGTCACAAAAGTAAGCAAAATGCAATAATTTTTGTCTAACCAATTTGCAAGTTAGAACCTTGGTTGGCTTACTTGTGTTTTAACGGCTCGTCGTGAGCGCCTGTTTGACGACATATATTATGCAGTCTATAAGCCCATGATATTTTCAAATCAAGTATTTATTCATTCCTTATGGAGAATAATTATTTTAATTTAGCTCTAAAAATATAAGAGAAGACAACGATAGAAATTATTAATATTTGGTATTTCGGGACGTATCGGGACAAATTTTAATTATTCTGATAAATTTTTAAAAAATTAATCTAGTTTTTATTATAATAGTTTATTACATTTAATTTTATCTTTTTTGCTGGTTAAAACAAAAGTAAAAATTCTTTATGATCACAAATTAATAGGTGTTCATTGATCTGTCACGTCCGAGCATCTTTGTTTTGTTGGTAAATCAAGAAATAATTACATATTAGGTTGGCCGTGTAAGCGGAGGCCTCTGTTTGATAATAGACAATATGCAGCCTAAGAGCCCAAGTTAATGTATTTATTTATTCTTTATATATATAGTTCTAATATTTTAATTTACTCGTACTTTTAGAAATTATTCACTTGTTTATTTTGTCAAGTTTTAGAAAAATGACCGTTTTATGGGTATTTTCAGAAAGATTTAAAAACAGGTGAGAACGATAGAAATTATTAGAGGAAAGTGACCAAATATGGAATAGTATCCCTAATATGGAATACCCGCATTTCTCTTAAAAGGAAACTCACCCACGCAATTGGACGGATTTTTCTCTTTTTTCATAAGCCCATTCACGACTAGAAGAGCTAACATGCCAGTTGTGCAAGCCTTTTCGTTGCTGTAGTAACGTTTGGTTTTATCGCTTTCCCATAACTTTTTAAAGTATTTTAAAAATACATATTTTTGTAAAAAAGTGCACGCAATACTGTTATATTAACTTTTAGAGATAGTTTAGATGTTGTGTTGTTGGTTTTAACGGTATTTAATTTTTTTAATAAATAAATATAAAAATTAGTTTAAAGTCGTCGGAAAATCCAAATATATTATCCAAATATAATGGACTATTCCATAATTGGGTTCTTTGATCATTTAAAAAGCTTCTGTCTCTCGCTCATCGTCGGCCTGTGAGGGATTTATCGCTTTTTTATAGATACTTTTATGGGTTTTGCTCTAAAAAATTGTCCAGTATAGTTCCTTCACTTACGGCGGTTCCCAATAGAGAAACTCGTAACGCCGCACGTATGCATCCCTATACGGTCCAACTAGACAGGCCCTGAACTGCCTACACCCTGTTCGTTCTTTTACCCCTAGTGGTATTTAGATGGTGTAATCTGCTGTCCGTGGAGGTATTTCCTTCCCCCTTGTATTTAGGTCCCGTGTCAACCTCGCTTAAGACACCCACAGCGTTAGTGTGGGCTCTGGGCACAATAATTGTGCTAGATTCAGAGTCTGACGCCTGGATGGTTAAAACAAAAAGTAAAAATTCTTTATGATCACAAATTAATAGGTGTTCATTGATCTGTCACGTCCGAGCATCTTTGTTTTGTTGGTAAATCAAGAAATAATTACATATTAGGTTGGCCGTGTAAGCGGAGGCCTCTGTTTGATAATAGACAATATGCAGCCTAAGAGCCCAAGTTAATGTATTTATTTATTCTTTATATATATAGTTCTAATATTTTAATTTACTCGTACTTTTAGAAATTATTCACTTGTTTATTTTGTCAAGTTTTAGAAAAATGACCGTTTTATGGGTATTTTCAGAAAGATTTAAAAACAGGTGAGAACGATAGAAATTATTAGAGGAAAGTGACCAAATATGGAATAGTATCCCTAATATGGAATACCCGCATTTCTCTTAAAAGGAAACTCACCCACGCAATTGGACGGATTTTTCTCTTTTCATAAGCCCATTCACGACTAGAAGAGCTAACATGCCAGTTGTGCAAGCCTTTTCGTTGCTGTAGTAACGTTTGGTTTTATCGCTTTCCCATAACTTTTTAAAGTATTTTAAAAATACATATTTTTTGTAAAAAAGTGCACGCAATACTGTTATATTAACTTTTAGAGATAGTTTAGATGTTGTGTTGTTGGTTTTAACGGTATTTAATTTTTTTAATAAATAAATATAAAAATTAGTTTAAAGTCGTCGGAAAATCCAAATATATTATCCAAATATAATGGACTATTCCATAATTGGGTTCTTTGATCATTTAAAAAGCTTCTGTCTCTCGCTCATCGTCGGCCTGTGAGGGATTTATCGCTTTTTTATAGATACTTTTATGGGTTTTGCTCTAAAAATTGTCCAGTATAGTTCCTTCACTTACGGCGGTTCCCAATAGAGAAACTCGTAACGCCGCACGTATGCATCCCTATACGGTCCAACTAGACAGGCCCTGAACTGCCTACCCTGTTCGTTCTTTTACCCCTAGTGGTATTTAGATGGTGTAATCTGCTGTCCGTGGAGGTATTTCCTTCCCCCTTGTATTTAGGTCCCGTGTCAACCTCGCTTAAGACACCCACAGCGTTAGTGTGGGCTCTGGGCACAATAATTGTGCTAGATTCAGAGTCTGACGCCTGGACTGTGATTTTTTTAAATGATTTTTGTTGCTTTCTATCTTATACCAATGTTTCCAAAGACTTTCTTGTTAAATAGGTTTAACTTTTAAGGGTGTTTATAGTATTCCATTTTTGGGTACCTATTCCATATTTGGATACCTTTATCATTTTTTTTAATCTGTAATAAAACTGATCAATGACTTTTAAAATTTTAACAAAATAAAGGACAAATATTTAATTGTTAATAATTACAACAAAAAGTTTTCTCTTTATATTGTTTTTGAAAGTTATGTGTAAAAAACAAAATGGTATTTCATATTTGGTCACATTCCTCTAATATTTCGTCTTTTGAGACGTACACATTGTATTTTTTTATTAAATTTAAAAAGTATTAAAAAAATAGTTATAAAAGCAAGTCACAAGTCAAAGCATGAGTAGTCTAAACGTACCTTAAAGTAGAAAACGTGCCTAACCTATGGGGTACCTAAAGAGTACCTAACTTAGGCTAATACTGTAGTGACTTTAAACGCAGATTTAGGCTAAGAGCTTAACATATTTTTTTGCAGACAACTAAACTCTATGTTAAAATTAACACCAAAGCGGCTAGAACTTTTCACCGATATTATTTATAATTAAGAATTATTGTTGACAACAAAATGATACTTTAAAGTTAGCCATAAAATATTTTTTCAAAACTTATTTACCTGCAGTTGTTCGTTTATGCCACTATTAGTAATTAATTGCTTTGTCTGCTAATCTAAATTGTAAATTTTTGATTGCCGTTTCACTAATAACTATGCAAATGCCTTTATACTACACTACATTGCACCATATATCAATCTATTTACATACAGTTGCGTGTCGTCCCCTTTAAAATCTTTTGCTTTATTCTTCTTATTAGCACTTTCATTCGAGTTAATTACGTCGTTATGACATTCAGTTGTTTTATGGGGTATTTAAATCATTTTAAATATTCTTTTTTTTATGAAGGTACTAAAAATAAAATTTTCTTTTATAGCAAAACATCTTAATAATAAAAGTGATGAAAAGTTATATGGTATATCTGGAAACTAACCTATTGAGTAAAATATTAGTTATTTTAACTTTATTTAAAAAAGAGTAAATTTCTGAAATTTTTTTGCTGATGCAAAAATAAAACTTAAAAAAATCACCAAATAAATATTTTACCACAATTCTTCATTTCTAACAGGTCTTAAATTGTGAAGACATCAATTTTTCTTTTTACAAACTTCTCAAAATTGTACATGTATGTGTCCACTTTATAACCTACTAAGAAACCAAATGTAAGGCTTAAAACAGACAGAGTAATTTTCGCCGTCGGCGATCGAGCCGGCAGCTCTTTTATGATATTAGTATAGAAATCGCGGTTGGTTCTGAATGGTGTGTTTTGCCCAGCTTTGTCACGGACCGGCAAAACCGATCCATCTGTTTTCAGTCAAAAGACTTAAAACAGACGGGCGACAAAGCGGTGCAAAAACACATGAGTGAGCGAGCCGCGAATGCTGGCTGCCTCAGCAATCGGCCGACCGGTCGTCTGTTTTTTATATACCTACTAATAACATGAAGGCGTCGCGACGACTCGTCTGATTTGCACCGCTTTGTCGCGGACTCAGCAAAAACCGCTACGTCTCGTCTGTTTTAAGGCTTAGGCTTTGCGAATCAACGAGATGGACGACCGTTCAGCGCGATTGCTTCGGAAACCAGCCGTCGCGGTTTCCCTGACTCGTGTGTTTTGCACCGCTTCGTCTACTCGCAAAAACTACGCATTAAAACAGACGTAGCGGCTTTTGCTCATTTTGCTGAGTCCGCGATGCCTTTATGTTATTAGTATATAACAAAGCCGTTCGGCGCGACTGCTGCGGCTCGTCGACTCGTGTGTTTTGTACCGCTTTGTCGTCAACTCCACCGCCGACTCGGCAACAACCGTTTCGTCTGTTTCAAGTTAAAGAAAAAATAAATATTTAGGTAAGCAAATACACAGGGTGTCTCGAATATGTGGGCAATCTCTCGGATTCATATATAACACATAAAAATAATATAAAAGTTCCTCTCTACAGAGATGTGTACCTCTTAAGGACGCCAAGCTAAAAATATTTTTGTAAAGTTTTGTAAAACTTGGTATATTAAAACATTTTTTTATTATGATAAATACTAGGCGGACTAACTTTTACAAAATAGAGCTAATTATTTTTATACCCTATATCAAAAAGAAATGAAAAAATTTTTTAAGCAGCTTGAACCGTTAGCTTAAAAAGATACTTTCGGGTAATGTCAATAAATTAAAGCATTTTCATGAAAAACATGTTTTTCCTAAAATAGTGTTGTTTTTTAATAATTTTGTTTGTCGGTTTGACATGGGCTCTCTTTAATCTTATACATTAACTAGCTCTAATTATGTCCCACCGACTGTATGCCCTTTAAAAATTAAATAGTAATTTCTAAATATTTATAGTTATAACTTTTTTTGTGAAATACGAAGTTAAAAAAGACGAAAGGGTTAAATAACAAAAAAATGTATATTGATTTCCTTTTTTCTTTAGCTGTGGAAAGAAGCGGTCACGCGCGATTTTTGTCTTTTATCAGGATAAATCATAAATTTAAGCAATTGCAAAATGGCCTAGAAAAATAGCCCTTATCACCTGATATACCCTTCTTATCAAGAACATAAAAATGCCTGACAAGACACGCCTATCTACATACTACGTCAGCTACAGTATAACTTCCTTGAGGGTGAAAGCCTTTATAGTCACGCAAAGATGAGTCCAGTAATTACATTTAGGCATGAGGTTTTTAAACTTTTGTGGATGGTTTTAACGTTTTAAACAATAAACAGGGTTATTTAAAGCGAATAAAAAAATATAGTGCAACTTACAGAACTCTAAATTAAAACTTTTGCATTTACTTACAGTTGGATATTTCTTTATATTTATCTGGTATTTTTTATTAAAATTTAAAAATTGAGCATAGAAGTCCCAACAGATGTTTTCAGTTCTAGATGCATAAATCAGTTACACTCAAAAATATACTTTTTGATTATTAAATTTTAAGATATATTTAACCAACCCTTAACATTTCGAAATTTTAGTAATATGGTTTTTGTTTAATTCAGAGCCTACTCACTGAAATCACGAAAAATTTACATATATCCTATTACCCAGATGTACAGGGTGTTTTATTTATAATGGTTTAACGGAGTATTTGGAAGACCAAGAGAAATATCAAAAATCTAATATGGGACTCTTGATCTCTTAAAAATAAACAGCTGTAATGAAAACAGTTCATGGCTATTGCGATCCTTCTCTAAGCTACAGGGTGATTTTTAGATTTAGCCTAGTTTTACAACTTTCTATAACTCGTTTGCTATTAGGTTATGAAATAACTTTAGATAGCTTAATTGTGTAGTTGTTTTCCTTAGAATATTGTGATGTTGTGTGTTAGTTGTTTTCTATGCTGGGCAGTTTTGGAGAAAATTACCCAACCTATGTTTGTTCTTATGAAACACCCTATATTTTTTATTTATTTATTAATTTTTCTTAGAGCTTTTCTAAAAAATATATACTAGTGTGTATTTTTTTAATTTTATATTTGACAAAAAAAAAATCATAAATTTGGCTTTTTTATAGAAGGTTATGAGAGAAAATGACTAAACATTATTTTTTAAAACCGTTTTTTTTTGTTTGGATTGGGGTAGCCTTAATATTTAATGAAAAATAACTTTTACATTTTTAGGCTATTTTAGTTAACTTACTTAAGCTTTAAAAAACATGATGAAGTACAAGTTTCATTTTTAAGAAAAACTAGAGTGCTTTATCAACTTTGTGTTTTTAGATGTCAAAAATTAAAAAATAGTTGATTTTAAAATTGTAAGTTTTCCTTATTATAACTAACTTAAATTAGGAACGTTTATAAAAAGTTAACTTAAGTGTCTTTAGTAGATTATCATACATGTAACGTGAAAACTACTTAATGAGACTCTGTTCACATTAGATTTAGATATAAATTGTTTGTTAACTTTAAATTGTTTTGTTTGTAAAAAAATGTAACTGTATTTTCTTTAAAAAAGTTCGTTTAAAAGCAATAATTATGACAAATAAATATTATTGATATTAAATGTGCCCCTTCAGTTGTTTAAGGTGAAATGTATGAATATACCCCACTAGTGGGGTATATTCGCATATGTGAATTTTCAGTAATATTAGGGTTCTACTACCATATTAAATAGTTAAACTTATAGCCTCCCCATTTTTCCCTACAGGGTGTTTTAATTTTTTTTTAATCATACGGTGATCCAAACTTAAAAAAAAATAGATTTGTTATTCGTACTCACTTCCTGTGCCTGCCAAGTATAACGTAAAAGTAAAATTATTTATTTTTTGTACAGGGTGGCGATTTTTCGTTAACCTTGCAGGATAAAGGCAAGCTACTTGGCAGATCTTTAGACAGTGAGTGTGTGACAAATCAACCGATTAGATAAGACCTATTACGACAAAAAACTGCGATATACACGTATCCAATTAAGAAAAGGATTGGATTGAACGCAATGAGTCAATCCTGTATTTCAAGCGATTTAAATTCAGTTCCATGCGATCGTGGGTTCTATTTGTACGAGAATTACGGTTTTGGCAAAGGTTTAAAAATGACATTTAAGTAAAACAGCTGATATGAGTAGAAAGAAAATATTGGGAAATAAAATATGGTTAAAAATTGCTTAAATATTTTATTGGTGTATTTTTATTGGTTAACGTTATTATTTTGCCTTTTAAGGGTTTTAAGTAAAATAAAATTACTTAAAAACTACTAGAAAAGTAAGGTTAGAAATGCCCTTTTATTTGTTTGCTGTCTTTGTCATTGTATATCTTTTTCTTTGTCAAATTAAGGAGCACAGTATTAGGTTTAATGCAATCCTTTTAATTGAATGCAATTGTTACGATGTACCCTTACTCAATTATTAACTAATACTCACAAAAATCCTTATTTAAACATTTCTTTATAGTTTTCTCTTTTACAAATGAATAAGAGTGTTCCTCAAATCCAATACCACCCTTGAGTCTAGCTTGACTGAAAACATTCTTATTTTAAATTTGATATTACCCAGGGGATAGTAGAAAAATAAGTATACCACAGGGGACAGGCTAAAACGTGTCACAGAGTGGTTATTGTATTTAGGGATTTTTATCTTTTTTCGCTATAAGAGGAATATGGTAATCGTGAAAAAAAATACTTTAAATTTTATTCGGGTGTTTAATATCTACGGTTAGTATTAGTATTAGGAACTATGTTGTACCAACTTTTGGTTTTTTATATAGAGTCTAATAGAATTGTGTTATATACAAAAGTATTTAAATTTAAAATGCGCAAATAACATACAAGACTTTGTTATTGTTTACAAAAACCCTTGTGCTTAGACTATATTTGTTATTTGTTATGTAAATTTAAACTTTTACTAACTTTTAATTTACTGGATATTTTAGATTACATTAAAATTCCCGTAGGTTTTTAAATTAAATCTTAATTTTTTGGTCTAGGTATTTTTAAGTTTAAATTTTTGTGTTCTAAAAAAGATATAAGAAATGTTATTAGCTAGGTCTACATAAATAAAAAGAAAACACGTAATTTATAATCTTTTTAAACAGCCAAACAAAAATATCAAATTTTCAGTAAGGTCAGGATATTAAAAAGAAAACTTTATTAAATTTATATGGCTAATTTCACATATCTTTTTTAATATGTTTGTAGATATAGCTATATTTTGGCACATTAGAGATATATTGGAAGTTTCTATAAGCTTTAATTTTTTTGTTTGTAAATTAGAAAAAAATTATTTTGGCACTATGGTAGAAATGACATTGGTTATTTTTGCAAAAAACCCATTTAATTGTTTTCAAATTATTTTGCTTATCGAAATAAACCCTTAAATGTTTATCTGGCTTTGGTTACAAATAAATGGGAGTGTTCTTCAAATCCTATACCACCCTTAAGTCTAGCTTGACTAAAAACGTTTTTATTTTAAATTTGATATTACCCAGGGGATGGTAGAAAAATAAGTATACCACAGGGGATGCTAAAACGTGTCACAGGGTGGTTATTGTATTTAGGGATTTTTACCTTTTCTCGCTATAAAGAAATATGGTAATCGTAAAGAAATGGTACTTTAAAAATTTTCGGGTGTTTAATATCTACGGTTAGTATTAGTTATAAGTAAGTTTTTGCCATTATACCAGATATTTTATTAACTATGTTGTACCAGTTTTTGGTTTTTTATTAAGTGTCTAATAGAATTGTGTTATACAGGTTCAGTTAAATAACATAACATATAGGCAATGTGAGGAAAAAAGACAATCTAACTAAATCCCGGCATGTAAACATGCGTGACTAATAGTGCTTGTTTTGTTATTCTATTACTTGCCGATGAACCAAACAGCGTTGCTCATATTGTACAAAAAGTTTTTAAAGTTAAAATGCGCAAATAACATACAAGACTTTGTTATTGTTTTAAAAAAGCCTTGTGCTTACACCATGTTTGTTATTTGTTATGTAGATGTAAAAACCCGTAGATTTTTAAATTAAATCTTAATTTCTCGGTCTAGGTATTTTTAATTTAAAAATTTTGTGTTCATAAAAAAATATTAGACATGTTATTAGCTAGTTCTACATAAATAAAAAGAAAACACGTAATTTAGGGTTTTTTTGTAAACAGCCAAACAAAAAGTATCAAATTTTCAGTAAGGTCAGGATATTAAAAAGAAAACTTTATTAAATCTATATGGCTAATTCCACATTCCTTTTTAATATGTTCGTGGATTTAGCTGTATTTAGCGCATTAGAGATATATTTAAAGGTTCTATAAGCTTTAGATTTAACGAAAAAACCCTTTAATTGTTTTCAAACTATTTTGCTTATAGCAGTAGACCCATAAATGTTTGTCTGGCTTTGGTTTCAGAAGCCAGAAGTAGTCGGTTCGATTATCGCTCTAAGAAATATATTTGGATAGTAATTACTTAAAAATAAGTTCCGTCGTTGCACTACCGCATTGTCTAAAGGTGCTGTGAAATGCAAAACTGCATGCTTCAGTGTTTGGTCAACGGTGACGAAATATGGAAATGACAATTACGGTACTCTGGTATTAAGACATAGCCCTTTGTGAGATGTCACAAAGTTAAAAAAACTAAATTGAATTTAGTAGAGTTACTAACTATTACACCAAAAGAGTTATTGTGATGTAAACGATTTTTAGTAGACGATCAATTTTAATTTTTTCTATTTTTAATATTATTATTATTTTATTAATGGGATATTATTCAAAAATAAATATTTATACGAAACAATAACATAAAAAAAAATTAAATCTTTATTAAAAAAATATTTGAAGGGCTTATTGTAAAAACACGATAAGCCGCACAGCCACAGATTTTTTTTTTTTTTCTGCTTTATTTAATTAATAATGAGATAGGTAATAATACAAGAAGTTCTATGTATTGTTCTTGGGCTTACATAGTAAATAATAACTATTTAAGTTAATTTTTAATATTACTTGATTTTACACATTTTTTTAACCAAGAAATTTAATACCTCTGTATTTTGTGTTTGTCGCCTATTATGTTATTACAAACGACCCTTTATTTATCCAGTTGCTAAGAAAAAATATCTACTCCATACAGGGTGTCCGGAAAGGTAAGGTCGTAAATGATAGGGGTGATAAAGTGAACCAAACTAATGTTGTAGTTCCAGGGCCAGTAATAAAATGTACTTCATGATAAAAACACTTTTAAAACCTTTTAAGGTTTCAAACCATAAGGCTTAAACACATCTTTTAGGTAGTGGCGAAACTAGAGGTGTTGGGGCCTGGAGCGGCAAGTCAAGTCGGGGACCAATAGTCTTTTTTTTATCTAAAAGAAAGATGGAGAGCAAAAAAAAAATCCTTACCTCTAACACTGGGCCCTCCTTGTAAAATGATATACTTTCTTAAGGTCAGGGCCCCTCTTTTTCTGTCCTTTTTTCCTAACAAGAAAAAGCAAAAAAGGCCCCTTACCTCACTATATTTAATCCTTTTTCTGATCTCAGCCGCATTTATTTTACATTTTCTTCCACAGAAGAAATTAATCACCACAAGTTACAAAAAATAAACTTTTTTTCTATATTATGCCCCCTTTTGGAGGCCCTCTCGAACAAGAGACCCAGGGTGGGCAGCCTCCCCCGACCCCCTCCCTCGCTACGCTAGTGCTTTCAGGTATCAGACTAGGCAAGTTTCATGACTGTTTCCCTTACAATTTTGGCAGAATGTTTAAAAATTGCATGTAAAATATTATGGTTAACTTGTAAAGCTGTCCGACAAAAATAAAGACGCGTTCGCCCAGTCCGACACCCGAAACATTTGACATTGGCAGGATAGATTAAAGCGCCGCTTCCAGATATAACGATATGAATATTTGTAGTAATCTTGTTAAAAGAAAGCCCCCTAAAAAGGTTTAAAAAGTGTTCTTATCATAAAGTCCATTTTCTTACTGGCCCATGGACTATTAATACTAACCATAAAAAAATTCTTTTGTGCTTCGTTAGAGAGTTGTTGACCTCCAAAGTTATAATAATAAAACATATTTCAATTATGACTTTTAAACTATTGCTGTAGTATCATTGATATTTAGGCAACTAAATAGCACCACACTATGCTTTTTTCCATAGGTAAACGTCTGTTCAGTAAGACAGGATAATACAGGGTATAAGGATTTTTTATTTCATTTTATGCATATATTTTTGACAGAGTTAACAAGTTTAATATTTTTTTTACTTTTTTATTTCTTTATCTTATTTTCTTTAAAAAAGTATACCTTATTTAAATTGATATCTTGTACCGTTTTTCATAAAATCGCATTTTAAATACAGATATACCAGCATTTTGTATGTAACAAAAAATATATTTATTTAAGAAAAGCATTAAAGGATGGTAAATTTAATAAAGACAGTTTTTATCTTTATTATAGAATTAAAGGAGCTTACAAAAAAGTTTTAAATAATGTTTAATAATTAAATATTTTAGTGACTTTTTTTAATAGATTCTTTTTACAGGTATACCTTATTTGAATCGATATTTAGTATCATTTATCACTTTTTAGAAGAGATAGAATTGTACTCCTTATTAATAGTTAGATTTTTTATTTTATTCTGTTTTATCCTATTTACTGTATCATAATATATTGTCTCACATTTTGTTTGTACATGTAGAAAGACATGTTTTTATTTTTTGTATCATTTTTACTCGATTTGTAATTAAAAATAAATAAAAATGCTAAAATAATTGAAATAATAAACTCGTTTGTAAACATACATATAAGGTATCACATTTATCTACATCAGTAAAGAAATATAAACCTTCTCACATGTTTCATGAAAATAGAAAAATAAGAAAAACAATAATTCGTTGCTAAGGGCCATCTGAGCCGAAGACTGGCGACATAATTTGTCGATAAGTCGATATATTTTTGCAGTAAGCGGTATAATGTGGCATACAGGAAGAACGAGGGTTTTTCTTTCCTTTGGGACTTCATCAGCGGCAAGCAAATTAACTCTCAATCCTTAAGGGACACATAACTCCTGTTCGTTTTATCCTTGAGCTTTGCATCGGGTACATACATGCCAAGTAACGATTGCTAGGTTGGTGCAAAATGCTGCTTAATTTAGTTAATTTACCGTTCGTTAATATGTCACCTTTATCGTTTGGCATAATAATTAAATCGTTTATTGCAGAAACCCACCAAATCACATTTTTGGCGAAAATGAGATTTTTAGCGATTTTTAATTGTATTATGTGAACTTACGTTTTTATGTAAAAGTCAGTAATTTATTATGCGCCTGTGTGTGTTTAATTCTATAAGAAAAAAATGTGTTTAGTGGAGAAACCTGTCAAGTGACGGTTCATAATGTGCTTCTGAAGTAAATTTTATGGTCAATCTTTGGTAACCCTGTATCTTTACTTTATTAAACACATCTTGTTGTAATAAGTATAAGAGAATAATCATAGAAGTTAGAAAAACAGACCTTTTTACTGACCAAAGTGATAAAGTTTTTAAAAAATATGTATTTTAACAACTGTACCTTAAAGTTAACACATTTATGACATCGTTTATTTAAACTTTTCTTCTTAAAATTATCTACAGATTCTTACTCTTAGACATAGGCATTTAATTCAAAAACACCCTGTAAAGCTTAGATGTAGCCAAACAGGATTTTTTTTAACCAGAACCAACCAGAACTAACCAGGTATCTTAAAAACGACCGCTAAAATCAACTTCTACCAAGAATACATTTTTATGTAAAATATAAAGAAGAATATATACAGGGTGGCTCAAAAACTTATTTTGTTTGTAATTTGTACATAATTTGTGCATAGGACAATAAAATTGCCAGCAAATTCGAATTTCTCACCTACCAAAACCCTCTTGAGCCAGAAATTTTGAGAATACATCCAATACTAAAAAAATTATTTATAATAAACTAAAACTAGAACAAATTTTTAACACCCTGTATCTTTGAAACCATTCCCTTTTTGACCAAGGTAAATTGCGTTAGATTATCATATTTTAGCCTTAGGTATTTGTGGTAGTTTTTTTCCGCACCTTTTAGAGATATTTTTTTTGTTGCAGATACCCGTCAAGTGCAAATGTTTTTTTATTTTTTTAAACCAATAAAAGTATTAATACAAAGAACATTTGTTTAAAAAGTTATTAAGTACTATGTTGTTTTTCTAGGCCTAAATCTTTATTAATTTAAAAAATAATAATTTTTTTGTCGTTTACCAAAAATTTAATAAAGTGCTGTTTCTGAAATAAACAATTCAATTATTAAAATATATGTATATTAAAAATAAAATAAAAAAGCTTTAAAAAAATGTATGTATAATCTTAAAAACACATATCTAAGTACCTATCTAAAAAGTAAAATAAAATAAGACCCTTTAACTAAATTTATTTTTAAAACATTTTAATGGAGATTTTTATTTTAGGTCTTATTTTAGCCTTGCAAGTTAAGTCTTGAATCCATAAAATAAATATATGTCCTAAACGTCTTAGGCCGGTAACAAACACAGCCACTTGTGGTCGCCAATGGTTAGTTCTGGTTAGCCACAAGCTGCTGACTATTATTTTCATGCAATATTAATAGACACGACTCAGACTTGGCGTTCGTGGTGGCTCATTCAAGCTTTAAAGTGCGCAACACAACCACATTGACTAAGTATGCTATTTTTATTACTTTAAAAAAATGATACACTAGAAACAAATAATGCAGGTAGGGTATTTTTAAACAGTGTGTCCACTGAAAGACTTAACTATACCTGTAAACTTTTTTATTTTTAATATTTCGAAAAAATGTTTTCCCAATAAAATTTGTTGCTTTATCTTACACGCTGAAAGCCATAATAAAAATCACCAAGGAATATAGAGGGTGGTTTAAAATCGCTAATATATCTATTACTTTGAAAAAATAAAAAATCAAAAAAATGTTTTTTTAAACTACCTGATTAAATAGCATAAAAAAGTGGTTGTTATGGTTTCTAGGAAAAATTGAGGGTAACAACAAAATTCTTAAAGTTAAATTAACTTTTGCAATTTTGTGTTTTTTTTTAAATTCAAAGCGTTAGAAAAATGCTCTATGATACACAGAAAGATTTAAAATTACGAAGATGTTATTTTGCAAATAAAAAAATGTTGGTTTAAATATGTTTTAAACATTTATTTATGTAAAGGTAATAGGAATTAAAAAATATATATATATATATATATATATATATATATATATATATATATATATATATATATATATTCATAACATACTAAAAATCCCACAAAATCCGCGGGACCAAAAATCGGTACTTTTTTCATAAATTACCTTGTATCATAGAAAATATTGTAAAGAGCGATAAATTAAGGAGCATAAAAAATACATACACTACCGCAACAACAAAAGCTGAAAATATAAAAATATACAAAGAGAAATCTTCCCTTTTCGTCAATTAAAAAGAAAAACTCCTGTTTTTATGTCATTTACCGGGAGCCTCACAAGTTACGCGTTTTGCCTATCTCATGGACTTCTTAAACTGTACCGGGTCCACTGTAAATAAGATGAAAATCAGGAATATCTCTTTATACAAACAGCTTCGGTGTTCTCATAAGTTGTATAAATATATACTCTTGATTTTCATGTTGTTCACCGTTGACCCGGTACAGCTATTTTAACAAGTCCTATAAGGTAGGCAAAACGCGTCAGTGGAGAGTGTCTCAATGAATACAGGAGTTCTTTTTTTAACTGTCGAAAAGGGACACACAGTAAGAAATTATTTTCCAAATTTGGAGAGATTCAATTTTCAGAGAAAAATGGCATTAATTTTGGTATTATCCTAATTATATAAAAATAATAATTCATTAAATGTTTCCAAAGTCATTCTAGAATGCTTAAAGAATTTGCCTCCGTGCAATTTCAAATTTTCAAAAACCTGATAAAATTGCCCATTTATTTCGTGGGTTCTTAAAATTAGATGTACCCAAAAACGATGATAATCTTGTAAATATACGCCTGCCTCGTCTTCTTACTATCAAAAACATGACTAGCACGTCCATTTTAAAGTATTAAAAAAACTGACAAACTTTGGTTATGGAAGCGAGAAGTGTGTGTGGGTGGTCGTGTAAAGCCACTTGTAGCGGCTACCGGTGGCGACTGCAAGTGGCCGTGTCTAGCGACTTACTGGTTAAACAACCAGGTGTTAAAATCTTAAAAAATACCGGTTTTTTAATATAAATTTTCACACAAATTTTGATATTTTTGAGATTTTTGATAAGATTTTCGTCGATAGCATAGTCTAAAAAAATTCTGTTAGCTTATTACACATAAATTCAAAAGTAATTGTATAAATTGTATATTTAAAAGGTATTGATAAACTTTATTACAACTAGTTTTTTGTTAAACTTTCACTCTCTGTACATATAAGGGTGTGCCAAAGAGAAGTCAATAATTTTTTTACGGCTTTCGCCTAAACATCTTTTAGGATGTCCACACAAAGCTCCTGTTAAGTAGGCAGCCTAATATTTTAATTTTAGGGGTTCTTCATGGTTCTTTAAGTTTTTTTGTTTAAATAACATAATAAAATAGGTTTTTACTACTTTTTGGACTGCAAGCTGTTTTAAATTTGGTACAAATAGTGCCATTTATTAAATTTTTTAATCTTTAATATTAATTTTTTACAAAGCATTTAATTTTAAATTTTCGGTTTTTTGCATTTTTTGCTTAACTAGTGACAACACTGTTAATAAAAGCGAAAACTAGAAAAAAAGTATCATAGAGCCTATAACTGTATTGGGATTGATGATACGAAAAGGTCAATAATACTTTTTTACGATTTAAGACGTACTACAACTTTGCCATTACATTTTTTTAACACTAATAGTTTACCAAAAAAAACAAATTCGAAAATTTAAAATTCAAAATTAAAATTCGAGTTCTGTAAAAATTAAATATTAAAGATAAAATTTTATCTTTCCATTAAACTTAAAATAAATTTAAAAATGTATATAACTTTTTACCAAATGTTTTAATTTAATTAACTTACCATGTTTTTATATACCAAAAACCATTTGCCAACCTAATTTGATCACAAACGAGGTACTTACCTAAAACAAAAAAAAACTATTTAAAAATTTTAGGACATAAAAAGTTAAAACATAACTTAACATCACCAATGTATATATAATATAATCAATTTACAGAGAGTTAATACTCTTGTTTACCAAAAACCAATAGTTCTAGGTCAAAATAACATCTCACCTACTTTTTTAAATTTAACCACATGGGTATTAAAATTTGCTACTCAAATTTCCATTGTATTACCTACAGTAAAATAAATATATTTTTTCACCACCGTTAAAAAAAATGCTGTTCTATTAACCATTAAAATGAAGTTAAAATACTCCATTCCAGTACACTGCATAAAGTGTTAAAAAAAGTAACTTTTTTAACACTGCGAAACTTTTTTACACGCGACAGTAATCGAACCAAACAGTCAAGTTACCTTTGATTTAGTCATTTTTTTTTAGTTCATGTGTCACTAGTTTTAAATTTTGACATTTTGCAAATAAATTTAATAGAAATTATTGAAAATTAATAGTAATAATAAATTTGAATGACTAAGAAATTAAAAAGGATTTTATACTTTTTTAGTAATATTTCTACAAAAAGTAAGTACATACAATTTTCTAAACTTAAATATTAAATGCATAGCTATAAAGAGGATAATTGTCTCTTAAAAAATAAGGAGGCTATGATTTTTTGTTGCAATATAATGGCTGTGCCGCAAGAACTAGAATAAATAAGTTTAGATGTATAAAACATGTATAAAATGGTTTTTTGGGAAATTTTTATACGGTCGTGGAAAAATATATTATGTAACACATGCGTAAGTGTCCTTTTTACTCATGGGATTGCCGCACTCGCCTAAAGGCTCGTGCTGTCAAACTTTCCATTCGTAAAAAAAAGTATTACTTTATGCACTTGTTACAAAAATAACTATTTTTACCTTCTTTACACGGGGGTATATTAATGTGACAGGTTTGAGGGTCACTGCACACTTTATTCAGTTTAGATCACGCTCAGCTTACGGTCTATTCAAATATTATTAATAATAAATAAGACTGTTAATATTTGGCGCTTCGCTCATGGTCTGGTCATTTCTAGTTAAATAGCATGTAAGATATTTGACCGTGGCTTGAGCGGAGATCTAGGCGCCTAATGTGCAGTGACTCTAAATAGGACAGGGGCGTTGAAATGATGTAGCTGATTAAAAAAAAATTGGTTGTCTAAAACTTAAAAAACGTTGAATTTATTTTATTGTAATCCTTGCATGAAAAGGTATACTCAACAATAAACCTTTAAATTTCTACTACAGATAATCATTAAGGCCTTACAAAAACTTTTGGTATTATTTTCGGCTTACTTAACTTTTAACCCATTGTCAAAACTCGTTTAAACTAAAAAGCTTATGCACCAACTTGGTAAAAGCTGCTAAATACGTATAACAAAACTTTTGCTTAAAATTATACCCTGTCTTGTAATATAAAGTTAATGGTGACATGCAACCGCGACGATTTTATGCCAGAATTTTGTAATCAAACTTGTTCGAGAATTGCTTAATAGCATTATTAAGTTCCAGTTTGTGATTTTTATCTTTTTGGTTTTCAAGTGAAGATTATAGTGATAAGAATAAGTATTACCGGTGGTCAACAGTTTAATTATGTGTAAATATTTCCGGAGTTAAAGGGACAAAAGTTTTAGTATGAATCTAATAGAAAATTATTTTTATTAGTGACACTAAAGGAATTTTGATTTTAATTGTCTTTATTTTTAATTTTATTTACATAACGTTTTGGATAAAAAATAGTTGTTTAAGAGGAATGTCCCCTAATTTTTGAAAATATCAAAAAATAATTAATAAGGACAAATGTTTTAAAATAAAAATAACTTTGAAATATGCAAATATGTCCATTTACAAGAACAAAGTTTTAATTTAATTTTTAATGCGATAACGAGCGTTTTTGTGACTTTTCACTGTTTTGACAGATCTTAGGCTTTTTTAATATGTTACATTTTAAAAAAGGTATTTACAAATAATGTATACATTTAAATATTCATCGTTTTATTAAAAAAAAAGAAATAAAAATTTCTTGCCAATGAATAAGTGCATATTTACTGAATTTTATTTTTAAATATTTTTCTTTAATGATAACCTCTTTTCGTTAATTTAATTATAAAAAGATTCCCCTATGTAGAGAACTTAGGCTGACACAGTACCCTTCCTGGTCCTCCTGTCACCGCGTGCAGAAAGACAAATTGCCGTTCACCCCTGGTGGAAAAAAGGTTCCCTCCTTAAATTGCATTCGTTTTAACAAAAAATAAAACGCCTTTCATTTGGCAAAATGCTTCCCTCTAATTTTTGTCGCCCCGTGCACATGTCCCTGCTGCACCCCTAACAGGAACGGCCCTGAGCGGACACACTGTATGTATTGACGCATTTTAGACAACAAATAAAGCTATTAAGACGCAGTTTTTGCTGGAAGCAATTGGCCTATTTTTGATATACGGCAACTTTGTTAATTTAAATGGTGTTGTATATTTTGCTATATTCCTAAAATTTGAAGGTATTTATAACAAATAATATAATAGTTTCAGTAAGGCTAGATTGCTTTTGTAATTGATAAATGGTAAACAACTTTTTATACAGGATGTTTTAGAACTATGGGATCAAACTTTTAGGGTTTATTTTGTGCAACAGTAAAAAACTTCGGAATATAGGGACTAGTCACTACGGCACTACACCCCAAGGACGCGTTAAAATTTAGAAAGACGATAAACTGCCTAAATAGACTTAAATACATTTAGTGTTTTTCTTCTGTATATGATATCGTCACAATAATTGTTTAAAATGTCAATGTCAATGTTTAAAAATTTTATTATTTTATTTTTAATTCATTATTTTTTCTTTTAATTTAATAATTTTTTTATGATTTTGTTTTATTTATTAATTGTTTTGATGATGTCATATATTAAATGCAAAAATTTAGTGCATTTAAAACTAATTAAGGCAATTTATCGTTTTTCTTAATTTAAACGGGTCTGAATGCCGTTGTTCCGTGACAGTTTTCCAGACTTGGGTCCCTATACTTAAATGTTTTTTACTATTGCACTAAATATTTTTTTAAAGTTTAATGCCATAGTTCTAAAACACCCTGCAGCAAATTTTTTAGAGGTTAATAAATCCGTTTTTAAATAACCATAGCACTTACAATTAAAACAAAAAATTAATTTTTGAAATATAAAAAAATATACCGATGTTTCAATTAACCTAACAAAGTTGCTCTATATCAAAAAATATAGCACATTGTTTTTTGCTAATAAAACGTTACATACAAATGGCGACGATATAATAGAAAACTTAAAAAACATAGGACTTTTTTTTGAAAAGCGTATTCTAATAGCTTTAATTAATTAAAATATATTTACAATCAACATGTATAAAAATATAAAGGACCACCCTGTATTAAAAAGAGTTAATCCTCACAATGATGAGGCACAGAAAAAACCTAAAATAGTAAATATAATTGATATGAAAACTTGAAAGCAAGAATGCTGTGAAATCTGAGTTATTATTTAAATTGACCAATTTGTAAGTGATAAAAAAATATTTTTCTTGCTTAAAGTTAAAATGGGATAGTATCGTACTCATGGGTGTAACTTATATGCAGTGTGTTCGCCTAAGTTCTCTACATATGGGAAAGTTTTTTATTATTTACTTTACGAAAAAAGTTATTTTTATAAAAAGTTCTGCATGGCCTAAAACCTAAAAAGTCATCATTAGATTTTCATTTTTTTAGTAGTATACGAGGTTTTTCAAAACCCATGACTTTTGTTCAGGAGGAGAGTACCCTTATTTTTGAAAATATCAAACATTATTATTAAATAAAAATGTTTAGAAATTAAAATAACTTTTAAAAATGCAAACTCATTGATTTAAAAAAAAAAAACTTTAATGATAAAACAATAAAAATTTAGATTTGTATATTTGTAAATACTTTTTTAAAATGAAATATCCAAAAAGCTCAAAAAGTGTCTAAACAGTAAAAAGTTACAAGAACTCTCGTTATCGCATAAAAAATTAAAGAAAAACTTTTTCTTGTAAATTAACGAGATTAAGAGTTATTTTTATTTTTTAATATTTTTTCTTAATAGTAATTTTTAAAAATAAGATTACTTTTCTCCTGAACTAATTTCACATTTTTTGAGATACCTCGTATACTACTGAAAAAATGAGGATCTTTTTATAAAGAATATTTTGTTTTCGTAAAACTAATAATCAAAAAGTTTTCCATATGTAGAGAACTTAGGCGGACAAACTGTATACATATTTTTTTAAGTGAGACATTAAACCTATATTAAACTAAAAAAATCATAATGCTCTTGGTCTTAAGAAAAACAGAGAAAACAAAAAGGTTAATTTTGTGCTGTTGCAGGAAATACCTTAAACATGATTTTTCCTCATGTAATTAGATTACCTTAACTATAATTATTTTAGAAAATTGTTGTTTTATGACTAAACTTTAATTAGGATGTTTCTGCTATGTTTTAATTTAAATCTCTTATTTAATTTGAAATTCACTTTGACAAGTTAATTTAGGGATAATTTGTAATACCTTAAATTATTTTTAAAGATGTCTTGAGAAGTTAAACAAAGTGATTTTAAAAGCTCAACAAATTCAATGGAGAATTCACCTTTAAAACTGATTAAAAAACCGTATATAAAAATATTATTTTATGATATGTTATCTCATTTGATTTACCGTGTATACAATTATTAATATAATCAGGTAAATCATTGCAACCCCGTATTTATGCATTATTTTACCCAATAGTAAATAACTTGGTTAATATAATTAATTTTATATACTAATCGGACACTAGCAGAGTTGGGCAATATATTTAGGTAACACGTTATTAAATCAAGTAATAATTTATATTTTGTAAAGTTTGTCTTAGCTTCTGCAGTTTGTTTAGTAAAATTAGTTTAAACTTTGGTCCTCTCACACTACAAATTTTGGCCTAAAATTATAGGCCATTTATAAAAAGCTAATGCTGACATACAACAACAAGTATTTTTTGCGACAGGGTGGTTGTACAGGGTGTCCAATTTTGGTGTCAACTGTGGAGTAACTTAGTTGGTAATAAAGATAGAACCCTACGGCTTTCGCGAACTCGAACTACTATTTTGTAAAACAAAAGATGTCAAAAACAAAGCCGCCCTAATCCTGGTTTCTGAGCAACAGGGTGATTCTGAGAATATTGAATTTTAAGGTGCCATTTGTATCTTAGTTTAACCTATCAAAAAGAATTAAACGAATTCTTCTATTATTTTTTACGTGAAATCCAGTGGCGGAGGCAGGATTTTTAAAATATTATTGTTTTGGTTAGTTATTGATCACTGTTTAGTTTTTTTAATGTATATTTCTTAAACAATTAAATTGTATTTTTATGGGTTTTTAAAAATATATAATTTAATGGGGTTTTAATTATAAACAACGACAAAATTCCCAATTAACATTTAATATTTTGCAGTAGGCCACGCAAACAAATCAGTTTGTAGTTTTTTTATTTGACTTGGTAACTGTAGTAGTGCACAAGTTACGATTTTAGCCTTGGATTTTACTAGAAAACTTTTTTTTTTTTTTGTTGTGTAAATCCAGGTAGAAAGCACTTTTTAAGCAAAATTACTAGTTTAGTTATTAGTTAATAATAAATATTTTTTTGTTATTTTGCTAAAATATGTTTTTATTAGGTATTGTTAATTTAAAAACATGTATTAAGTAGCCATGGTTTCATAGAGTGTTAATCAATGCAACACATAATTTTTAAACAAGTGGTTTTTTATTTTTAAGCTAATGCAGTACATTCTTTGTTTTATGTTTTTCTTAATAAAGATAAAAATAAACGAAATTTATTATGGTAACAATAAATAAGAGATGTTATTTCATAAAAGTACCAATCATTTATTTTGCTCAAGACGTGCGTCCTACATACGTGTACAACGTACATTAAAAAAGAAAAACATTGATGGACCTATTAGCTAAATCTATATTGATGAAACATAAGCACTAGTTAAGTAATCAAGCCAATTATAAAATTGTTAGCTCCTTTGTTTATATGTCCTCCTTAAAAATTTTAGTTCAAATTATGAAAATTTTGAATCTTATTGTTGTTTAATAAAATAAAAATAAAAGTAACATATATTTAAAACAGGTTGTACAAAAATAAATAATTTTATGAAAAATATACAGGCTGCTACATAAAAAAACTTTGTTAATATTTTAAAAACATTTATATTTGAAAAAAAATAAAATAACTAAACTACTGAATTTAACGTAAAAACTTATACCCAAAAATGCAATATTTTTAAAACCTCAGAAACTTAAAGGGTTATCACGGCTTTGGTAGGTTAGGTTCGCGAAAACCGCAATGGGCTATCTTTATCAATAAGTAAGATACCCCGCAGTAGCAACCAAAATGTAACACCCTGTGTTTAGGTGTTATTTTTATTATTAATAATACCAATAATAAATAATGTAACCATAAGTTTATGCGAATATTTATATTTATACTAGACCATTATTTATTGTCAAGAAATATTCATTTTAAACTTACCAGATAGAAGGCTTTAATTAGGTTTAAGCTTCAAAAATCTTGTACTATTATTTTTGTTAAATTATTTTTAAAGCCACTTAAACGAATTAAATAGGATTCTTTTAAAATTGTGCCAAAATATGTATCACAACATTTACATAATTTGCAAACTCTATTTGGTTACCCTCGATCTACTGGAAGTCTTCAAAAAATTAAAACAATGATTTTGTTTTGTTTGTTTTCCAGAGCTATTTAACAATAACAATAACTTTTTGCAAATAGATTTTTTACTTTTTTCGATTAGTCATCCTACCCAAAATGTTTACATGCCGGCATTCGCGTTAGACCGTCTCCTATCCTTGCATTGCCTGTTCACAATAATTCTGTTTGGCTGCACGTGTACAAAAAAGGTCAAAGGGTTCATAACTGCCTAACGACAAACATTTTAGGCAAAATAGAAACAAACTTAATTCTTTTTATGTTTAGTTTTTTTTTCTTAATGTTTAAACACTTTCAAAAATATAAATTTAGTATTTCACGCATAAAAATAATATGCATTTAAGAAAAATAATAAAAAAATTTAATTCTCGTTCATTAATAATAAGAAAACCAAGCAACTAACTAATTTTTATGCATTTTTTGAGTAAAAATAAGATTAAATCTACTTTTTTTGACTACTGGTATAAGTATATTGTTCATTTTAATTTGTTTTTGTTTGTCTTCGTAACAAACTCTTTATTGAAATTCTTTTCAAAACTTTAGATAATAAAAGTTTTCCAAAAATCTCTAATAATACATGACGACGAAAAAACTTAGTCAAATTTAAGTTTAATAGGTCACTAACTTCGGCAAGTCATTTTTTAGCATGGGCAAAGACTAAATAAAAATCCTTACTAACTTTTCAAATCGTAAAACTTTTAAAATGCCTCGGAAAAATTTTATACGACAACACGAGTTTGTCCAATAAATGCTTTTTGATTAAACTTTTTTGGTTGGCATGAAAATAAAGTTTAAAATCTTCCATTAACTATTTGTAAAACAATTTTTGAAAATGCTTGTTTCCTTTACGTCACTTTGTATAGATAATATTATAGGGTTTTTAGAATATTAGGTGTGTGTATTAAAAAGTAGACTATTTACAGTAACGATATTGATATTAATATTTTATGTATTTGTTAATTAATCATTTCCACGACGAATCACTTTTTTAAAATGAACCTATTTAAAATTTTTATAATTTTGCCATTTATTACATCTTTTAATTGTTTAAATTAACCGTTTGACATTTGAAAAATAAAATGCCATTAAAAATGCGATTTTTTTTTCGCGATCTCAAATATTAAAATGGCAAAAACTTTTATTCTTTTTACAACTGTAAAACAATGAAGGACTAAGTGTTACGTAGTTTACGAGTTCTGATTAGTTTAGTTTAGTTGGAATTTTACCTCGGAAGGGCGAAGATGTCTTTTATAGCTTTAAAATATACCGTAAAAGCTTATTTATTCCACCCTCTTTTCCTTTCCTATCTTGTAACTTTTTAAATGATTATAATTATATAGCTTAGTTTTGGTTAGTTCTGGTTAGATTTTCTTATTTTTTTACACACCCAGCATCCCTGTTCGTTTCCCGATTGTGTAAGTTTCTAAATAATTATAAAAAAATATTTGCGAGTATTCCGAATTTTTTATTATAATTTTTTAAATATAATACATTAACCTATCCATTAAACTTAAAAAAAAATTGTGTTACTTATATGACATCAGACCAAAATATTATAAAGCAACATAATTTTAAAAGTTATAAATAAATCAGATTAATATTTATATTTGCTTAAATTGTTTATTAATATTTTTATTCACGCCGGCACACACAAAAAAAGTTTTCTGTGCTCCGGACGCAACCCATCTAGGATCATGTTTTTCAACCCGCTAAATATGAATTTTATGTCAGTTTTGGCCGTACGCCCTCCAATTTTAAGTAAATTGTAAAAAACCTTAAGAAATGTTGAAAATGATTTTTACGGTTTTTTGCAATTTACTTAAAATTAAAGGGTGTACGACCTAAACTGTTTTAAAATTCGGATTCAGAGGATTTGAAAAACATGCCCGTAGATAGGTCGCGTCCGGTGTACAGATTTTTTGTGTGTGCTGGTCGACCGGTGCACAAAAAAGGTTTTCTGTACACCGGACAGGACCTATTTAGGGGCATGTTTCTGACCTGCTGATCCGAATTTTCCATCAGTTTAGGCCGTACACCCTTAAATTTTAAGTAAATTGCAAAAAACGTAAGAAATAGCGAAAATGTTCACAATTTTTACGTTTTTTTTTTAATTTACTTAAAATTGAAATTGAATGGTGTACGGTGTAAACTGACTTATTATATATTTGCTATTTTGTTGGGACATTCCATTATTACAAAATCAAAATTAACGATTTTACGATATATTCTTAAAGCCAAAATATGTTGGTAGTCCAAAAGTGGATAATTAGGAAAATACAGTGTGTCAAAATCTGTTTTTGTTTTAGTATATAACTTTTTTGTTATCATTTTAAACACCAGCAATTATTTCAGGTTTGCAATAAAACAAAGATATAGAGTTTTATACTTGTTTATAATGCTATTTTGTTCCCATAGGTCCATTTTTTGATTTTGTACATAATTGGCATTTATCTGGATCTCCATTATTTTTGCGGCGAAGCCCACTGCCAAGCATAATTTTACTATTGAACTTAATTACCCTTTTTCTATTTATGTTTTTAGTAGTATATTTGTTTTCTTTATTTAATAATTTCAATCCTAAAATTGATTTAAACCTCCTTGTAAACTGACCATATAAAATAAATATTTAAATTTTCAATAAAAATACCTTACCACAAAGTTACGTTTAAACTTTTTGTAATCTTTTGTTTTCGTTTACTGAATTACACTTAAACCTTGCGTAACATATTAAAATGTTATTTTTCGCCGGCATATGCATTCCACATAATTTTTCTTTGTGTTGAAAATTGAGATTTATTTTATTTTGCGTTCCTCAAATTTCATAGGCGAGATTTATTGGTGGCTTTATTAGTTTTTTCTGGTTAAGACGTTATTGTGTTGCAAACTTTTCGAATAACATAAACGTTACGTGCCTATGAGAAATATTTAAGTTTGATGTTCTGTAGTAGTCAGTAAAAAATAGCAATAAAATTTAACGGTAATACAATTAAAAATTACTTAAAGCACTTTAAAATCGAATAATAAAACCATGGGTAGGTATGTCTTAGCAAATTGAATAGCTTAAAATGTTTTAAATAGAATAAATATATATATATTTTTTTTAATAGGGAAATAAACGCTTAACATTTTTTTATTATTTTCGTTAAAAATGTCTCATTTTAAATTTGGAGATTTTTTTAACGGCACCTTTAAGACAACACTTTGTTTAACTTAATATTCTAAAGTTTGATGCGATATTAAGCCAAACCGGAGTTACATAATATACCGTAAATCTTCGATTGAAATAAGTACTACATTTATAACCTAATTTTTTCATGTCTTTTGATTATTTAAATTATTATTTTGTGCTAAATAAGGTACTTAATTATACTTAACTTAATACCGGGTATTTTTTAGATAAAGTCTCTCACTATATTAGTTTTGTCTTGAAAGAAAAAAAAACTTTGGTATATTTACATTGGTCAAAAATATACAGTATCTAATTAATATATTTACCTACATTGCTCTACTTTCCGTTACCAAAATGACTGCTACTTTTAAATTTAAAAGGGAATTATTCTTATATTCGATATTAGTGGTATTCTCTTGGAATATTACCAGTTTCACTTTTGTCAGTTTTATCACTTGCAAGTGATTATGGTCGTTTGATCACGTGACAAATGCCATTTAAAATATTATTAAACATTTAAAATAAAGTTAGCCACATAAGTTCTAAAAGAATGGTATCAGTTTCACTTCTATCAGTTTGTTCACTGATCATGTCTCGAAAGAATATTTACCATTATTAGATAGTTTATAACATTCTAAGAATAGAGATTACTCACAGACCAAATTTTAACATCTCTATACCTAATATTTTCCATAATCCCTTTTCTTATTAGCGTGGCCTAATGGCATATTCTAAAAATCATTAAATTTCTAATAATTTGGTACCAAATTGTTACAGCAGACTTCGCTTTTAAAACAATAAATAATAATTTTGTCGTCAAACGACATTATCATTTTTACTTTAATAATAAAATGAATTTTCTTTATAAATATTGTAACGAAACACCCCTGATTAAAAAGGAGTTATGACCATAAATAAGATTTTGCAAACCTTTACTTCAACTAGAAATGTTGTTAAAACATAAAAACAAATTTTATTTTAGCGTAGTTATGGCCATAGAGATTAAAATTTGAAAAATAATAATTTTTAGAACCACTTAAAAAATGTCCTGTAAGAAGATGTTATATTTGGAATGTTATAAAACGTGTCTCTAAAAAATCCTAACTAAATACTACCACAAGTTCTCTGAAATAACAACGATCTAACGCAAATTACAGATTTCGACGACGGACGGTCCGCTAAGTTGAAACGGTGGTAACGTAGTATAGTTAAAGTGACCATTCCCATTTTCAACCATTTTTATCTTATATTAATAATAATGTTTCTTTTTATTGGCTTTATTTGAATTATTTCTTAAACTCATTGTGTTTAAATGACAAATACTATTGCCTTGTCCACTTATCCCGTTTTCTCATTAAAAAATTCAGGTTCAAAGTTACAACTTATTTTCTTATACTTTTTAACCCCTAAATACAAATAAATTTAAATTAAGCTTAAGCGTTTTAAATATATTTAAAAGTGGCCGTATTTTTTTACTTGCTTGGCATATAAAAGTTTTTGTCTATAATTATAATATAACGATGTATGAAACACATATCTTTAGGAATCATAAAATTTTACACAAGAAAACATTTCAACCAGGATATCATTACCTCAAGTGATTTTTCTCCGTAAAATTCAATATTTACTATCGGTATGAATGGGCTCTAAGAAAATATATAAAATACATTCCATGCGCCATTTAACTTTACGCTTATCTTTAGAAAACTGGGCGCAGAAAACCCTTTCCACACAAACGGTTTTATGATTTTACATTTAGAACTTTTTCTTGAATGCTTAAACTAAAGATAAAACAGAACTTAAGAATATTTAGGATATTCTTAGCACAGATCCCACGAATTTGGGTTTAAATGGAAACTGTATTTAAAACTAAAATTTTATAGTAGAGCTTTATTTATAATTACATGTCTTTTTGGTATTATACTGTTTGTTTGTTTTTTTTTTTGGTATAATATGATTAACATTTAAAATTGGAAAACATTAGTATTCTTAAAATATAATTTCTTTAAACTTTGGATTTTTACTTAGTGCTATATTTTTTGTTAGATATATCTATTTATTACAAGCGTTTAAAAACATACATGGATGTTTGGCGAAAGCTATAGATTATATTCAATTTTCTTAATTTTTTAAACCTACTAAAATACAAAAAAAATAAACAAAAAATGTATTAATTTTTAAGTTTCTGTTTTTTTTTTTTAATGTAAAATTTGTAAAAGTTTTTGAAATGGTAAAAAAATTAGCCTATTTATTATTACTGTTTAAAAAATATTTTTAATTATATACTTTAGTTTTATACAGTGTCGGTCAGATATATGGACGCAAATGATTTTTTTCCACGCCTTTGACAAAAAGATATTCTTGACAAACGTTGCTGCTTTCTTTTAAACTCAAAATACAACTGCCAAAATTAAATATATTCATTTGTATACCAAGGAAATACAAAAATATGAAAATGGCATAAAAGTAAAGTACCCTAATTCTCAGAATACATCCAAATATTATTTGGAAAAAGTATCTTAAATTAAAATTAGGCGTTAAATATGAAGTCACAGCCACCTATCTTAATTTTTTTTAATTTTTGATATTATTTTTGCGCAACTCTGTATTCTAATCAAAACGCCTCACTTTAATGTCAACCTTCTATCGGATATAATAGGAATGTAATGTAAAACTATAGTTTCAATTAACAACGAACCAGTAAATAACTTAATAAAAATAAGTTCTAGAAAATACTAATATTTTTGCGTCCAAATAGAAAAAAAACGTAAATTTTAAAAAATGTATTAACAAATAACCCGAACAATGTAAATAAGTGAAAACGTAAATTACAGCTTAACTTAAAGTGCATCGTTTGTATTTCAATACAGGGTAGCGCAAAAATATTAGCAAAATTAAAAGAAAAAAAAAGGTTTTTGAGATAGGTGGCTGTGACTTCACATTTGACACATACTATTAATTTAAGATACTTTTTCCAAATATTATTTGAATGTATTTTAAGAAATAAGGGTACTTTACTCTTAAACCATTTTTATATTTTTTGTATCTTCGTAATATACAAATGAAGATATTTAATTTTGGCAGATGTATTTTTAAGTTTAAAAGAAAGCAGCAACTTTTCTATTTTTTTTTTGTGAAATGTGTAATATTTTTTGTACAGAATTAAGTCCAGTTTTAAGAAAAATAAATCTCTTTTTCTTGGACAGTAAGAGAAGAACTCTTGCTTTTCATGTCATTCACCTGACCCTCTTCAGTGGCCCGTTTTGCCTACCTCATAGGACTTATCAAACGGGCTGTACCGAGTCGCATTTTCATTTTCTGCAAACGCTAAGCATTTTGGGATGATTCGCTACCTACGTAGGTCTTTCTTAACGCGGAAAAATGTGTACATAAAGTTAAAATGTTAATAATTTTTTATCTGTCTTACTACAAATTGATTCGAGTGTCCAGCTTGATTTGTTCGTATACATTTCTACTTATGTGTGCATTTGGTATTATAAAAACATAATAATTTAATTTATTTTAACCCTATTTGATGGAACTTTATTATCAATAATATTATTTATATTTTATTTTTATACTAAAAATACTTTTGATTTTAAAAATTTGCGCTTATTTACAACTTGTTTTGCTAAACCTGTAGCTTTTTCAGATGTGTAAATATTTAAACCAATATTAATGAATAAATACAAATAAAGACCAATTTAAAACTTTAACATTTTTAGGTAGAACAAAAAATGATTAAAGAACAATTGGGTTTTTTAACATATGTGTTTTTTTATTTATTATTTACTAACAGTATTTAATAAGTAAGAGTTGTTGACTTCTAGATGGTCATTTAAGATATACTGGGTGTTTTTAATTTTGTTAACTTCTAAAAACTCTAACAGAGAGCGCTTCTCCCCTTTGTTAGCCGAAGGTAGAATTTTCTTAATTAGCATTAAAAATGTGGCTATGTTTTATTTAATGACTAGCATAAGCAAAATCGTTTTTGTTTTTATTTAAACTTTTTTAGGTTTTAAAATTCTTAGGTCGAATGTTCCCCCTGTTTGTCCTATTTAGACTTTGAGACATGTGCCACGGTTTAATTTATATATCCCTGATTTTTTCCCTTTACTGGTTTTGTCTTTATTGTTTTATAGATATTTTTCCAAGTCATTATTGGCTCAATAAGCTATTTTAATATTTTTTTTTCCTTTTTAATTGAGGCCCCCCTTTCTGTGGCTTTACCGATATACATATGTAATACATTTAAAGAAAGTTGTTTTATTTATTATTTGATTTAAAATGCTATCGATTAATGTACTTCTGTAACCGTTATTATTAGCCATTTATTTATTTTTTCAAAAAAATGTGTTTGTTAAGTTAATTTTAGGTGTAAAATAAAATATATTTTCCCACAACAGTTAAATATTTCTATAGAATATGGTGGCATCAGGATGTATACAAAATTCCAACGTGCTGTTCTAGTCAATATCTTGCCTACGCTTGGCAATCAGGTAATGAAAACGTTGGCACAATATGAAAATGCTACCGGGTCCAAGGTAAATTACACAAAAAGCAAGAATATCTTATAGGAACAACTTAGTTGTTTGACGGTAAGATATAATCACGTCGTTGATACCGTACTGAAAAATATCATTCAGTAAATTGGCATCAAGTTTTACTGGGAGTCGGCAAGTAGGATTTAATAAAATAAATAGAATAAGATTTCTTCTGTCGTAGTTAATTCAGAAAAAGAAATTACCATTTCTTTACAGCTAACACTTCGGGTTTTTTTTTTTTATTTACCAGGACCCTCTCAGTGACGCATTTTGCAGCAACACAACTTACCTCATAGGACTGATTAAACTGGCTGTACCGGGTCCACGCTAAATAACACGAGAAGCAAAAGTGTTTTATAAGAATAACTTGGTTGTTCGACGGTAAGATATAATCTTACCGTTGACACCGTACTGAAAAACATCATTCAGAGAATCAGCATCGAGTTTTACCGGGAGTCGGCACGTAAGATTTAAGAAAATAAATAGAAATAATGTTCTAATGTCGTAATTATATAAGAATAAGAAATATTCCTTCTTTTCGAGAGTCTCTCTTAACTGTAATATTTCTTTTGGTATAATTACGACAGTAAGTAATTATTTTCACTTATTTTCTTAAAAGTCAAATTAACTTTACCACATCTTTTTACCAGATAGCCGGTTAAATAGTTTTGTTTTTAATTATATAAATAAATAAATGTTTTCATTTATATCATAAAACCAATTTAAAACATTCTTTTTAACAAGCATGATCCCTTCTTTAAAGGATGCACTTTCTTATGCAAAAACTACCATTGAAACTTATTCGACTACAAAAGTAGCTGTGTTTCATTGTGAAAAGATGTTTACAACTCGAAACAAAAGAGCAGTTTATAAAGTAGGCGGCAAGGGAAGTTCAGGTTTATGGACTTGCATAGAAATTTAACGGTAAAGTGTTTTCGAAGAAAAATGATCGATTTTCCTTATTGAAAAACGGTATATTTTCTGGTTGGGAAATTAAATGAATATATTTTTTAAAGAAATGTTCACATAAAACATCCGTTGTAAAAAAAGCTTTTCAAATAACTGGTAAATTAAAGTTAAGACAATTAAATAATATCGAAATAGGTATACAGACTGTCCCAAAATTTGAAAACTGGTAAAATTTAAGATAAATGTAGGCCATTAAACTTGATAATGAGAGTGGAATTAATTTATATTTATAGGTTCTATTGACTATTTTTTAATAAGATATTTTTGTTGCAAAAAACAAAAAAGTTCTGCATATATCTAATAGCTAGTAGTAAGTTAGATTTTAAATCTTTGTATTAATCGCAGGAAAAGTGACTGAAAATTATTCTCTGGAGCATATTGGCCAAAAACAGTTTAAATTATTTTTAATTATTATAGTTTTGTTTGCAGAGGAGATCCTGAAGTGGTTTAGAATTAAGAAGCACGCGTCTTCAAGTTTTGTCGTTCGCAGGACACACAAATGCTTACCTGGAGGTAAAACTACGGCATTTGTGGATCAAGGATATTGTATTCAGAATTAATTCCAAACAAGTTTAATAAATTAAAATTTATAGCAAGAGAATGTAATTCTCTAAACATTTTTTAAAATGAATAACGTTTCTTAAATGCCTCTTGTAATATTAATTTGTAATTGTAATATCATTTTAGCGATTTTAACAAATATAACATAAGATTACATAATATTTTTATAATACATTTTTAGATTTTTTACCTAATAATTATGCATCATTATACCATAAGGATTTAGAAAAAAAATGCTTTAGATCATATGACATCGCTTGTACAGGGTGTTATTTTTTTGTTGGGTATAGGGTATAGGATAAACGGCAAGAGATACAAAAAAACTAACTTACGTGTTTTGCTTTCTTTTTAGATGTAAAGTTTTATAATGCAAACAGATTAACGCTTACTTGATTGGTTTAAAAGATACATGGTGATTCTGAAACTTCGTCAATTTTTATTATGTCTTATTACTCTGATACTTAGGAGATAGAAACAAATTTCAGAAATTGCAAAATGCAAAAGTTTTATAACTTTTACAAAGAATTCAGCGGCCTAACTAAAATAATTATAAATGGTATCAATTTTTTAGACATACATATTTGCATTTTTATATGGGACACCCTGTATCTAAGCCTCGAAAAAATGCATGTTTTCTTGCGATTATAACAATACAAAACGCCTAATATTTTGCATGAGTTCTAAACAGCAAAACTAACATAAAGAAAATAGTTCGTCGTAAATTTAATTAATTTTCATTTATTTTTTAAAGAGTATGTATATAAAAACCAAAGTAAATACTTAAACAATTATTAAGCAAAACAATACCTACCACAGAAAATAGATATAGCAACTAAACAATTATCTCATGTACTTAATAATTTTTTGCTCTCGTGTTTAATCATTAAATGTGCTCAAATACCTTCCATTCTGTCCGATGCATTTTTGGACTCGACTTGTACTCGAACTAGTAAAAATATAAATGTACGTATTTGGTATTCTACTTCTTAAATTAAAGAAAAAACTTAAAGCAAATAATCTTAATTTTATTTAAAGTGTACCGAATATTTACATTCACATCGCCATTAGTTTGATTACAAACCGAATCCAAAAATGCATCAAATGGAAAGCATTTGAGAACATTCTGTAATAAAACACAAGCTTACAAAAATTATTAGGTACTTGAAATAATTGTATAGTTAATAATATAAATGAATCTATTTTCTATGGTATTTATTGTTTTGATTAATAAATATCTTAGTATTCTTACTAAATTGGGGTTTTTATATACATATCCTTTAAAAAATAAATAAACATTAATTTAATCCATGGCTAACTATTTTATTTTTGTTAGTTTCGCTGTTTGAAGCTAGGCAAGGTAATAGGTAAGTGTTTTATTTTGATGTAATCTAAAAAAAAAACATATACATTAGATACTTAGATACAGGATGCCCCATCTTAAAAATGAAAGTTAAGCCTATATCAGAAAAAACTAAAACATTTATATTTATTTTAGGTACGTCACTGAATTCTTCGTAGTAAGATGTAAAACTTTTGCATTTGAAGTTTGTTTCTATCCCCATAAATTTTCGAGTGATTAGACGTACTAAAAATTGACGAATTTTAAGAATAACCTTGTATTTTTTAAACCAATTAAGTTAGCCTAATTCTGATTGCGCCATTAAACAAAACACTAAAGCAAACAGGACACGTATCTTAGTTTTTTTGTATCTTTTATTGTTTGGCCTATACCCTATAACCTCAAACAAAAGAAAAAACACCCTGTATGTGTAATGTAAGATTAGTATTCGGAATTTAATTCGAATTATATCAGGATTTCTCCCGCTAACAAAGCTAATATTTAACAAAAATAAAAATCCGACCAGCCAGATTCACTTTTTATAGCAAAAACTATTTAAAAAGCATTTTCAGCGCCACTAGCCCGGAAGAATAACTTTTTATGCATTACTTAGAAAAAACAATCCAGAGTAAATTACGCATTAAAATAATTACTTGGGGTATTAATAGTAACTTCTGTAACACGTGCATAAAGTGATACTCTTTTTACGAATGAAAAGTTTGACAGCACGAGCCTTTAGGAGAGCGCGGCAATCCCATGAGTAAAAATACACTTTATGCATGTGCTACATACTATATTTTTTCCACGACCGTATAAAAATTTCTTAAATTACCAGTTTTATTTTTTAAACTTATTATTTTAATTTTTGCAGCACAGCCAAATTGCAACAAAACATCATAGCCTCCTTATTTTTAAAAAAGAATAATTATGCTCTTCATAACTATGCCGATGCCGTTATGATTTAATTTGAGAAAATTGTATGTATTTATTTTTTGTAGAAATACTACAAAAACAGTTTTAATTCCTTTTGAATTTCTTAGTCCTTCAAATGCATTATAACTGTTAATTTTAAATAATTTGTATTAAATTATTCACAAACTGTCAAATTTTAAAACTAGTGACACATAAAATAAAATAAATAATGACGAAATCAAACGTAACTTGACCGTTTGGTTCAGTTGATGTCGCGTTTACTGTTACATTGCATAAATTGATATTTAGGTTTATTGTAGTAGGCACGGAAACAAAACACTAATTTAAAGTGTAAAAAAGCTTCCAAGTGTTAAAAAAGTTATTTCTTAACACTTTATGTAGTGTACTGGAATACTTTATCTTCATGTTAACAATTAAAAAAAAACTAAATTTTTTTAACGGTCGTGGAAAAATTTAGTTTTTAGGTCTAGGTCTTATACATGTTATACTCACATCAAATTATAATTTTAAATAATATAGGTACATATAATTTCTGGTTTACATGTTTTTACTTTATTAGGGGATACCCGCAAAGTCCTGGTTACCTAAGGTAATTTGAATATTGTGAACTGTCAGTATAACACTCTATTAAAAAAGGCATTGATTGCTTAAACATAATGTAGGTATGCCTATTTTTTTGTAATTTAACGTTTTCGGTAAAAAAAAACCTTATATTTTTAAGATTTTCCAATGGGCGTAGATGCCTTATAGGTTTGATAACGCCGCTTTACTTGGCTGGAGAAGTCCGCCCATGAATGAAGATATTTTTACTATAAAATACATATTTTTTTAAATTAATAAAAAAATATAACTAGTAATCCTATATTTACTATTAGTCTTAGACATTCAGATTCTTCTAAATAATTAAGTTATGGGCGTAAGACTAAAAGTTAACACCAAACATAAAAAGAAAATATTATTATTATTATTATATTTCGTAAAAAAAAATTACTAGACACCTAAATTACATTATTTCTATTACTAACAAAATTTTAAATATCCACATGGCATAATGGCAAATAAGTGGTTTGATGCCGCTTTAGGTAGAGCAATTTTCTCTAAGCATTAGAATAATAATTAAAAAAGTTTTTTTATACCAACATTAAAGGTCTCTTCCTTATGAAGCGCGATAAAACTTTTTTATATAAACTACTAACATTATTTTGGCTTACCCTATCAGCTATCATTTTT